>JAQZBX010039626.1:0-22970 GCA_029593785.1 Cabassous unicinctus
CTGATTGGATAAAAGCGCCAGCCATTGATGATGTAATCTCCCTGATTGATGCAGATGTAATCAGCCATCCACGCAGTAAACTCACTGGTGATTGAAGTCCATAAATGCTCTTGTATTACAATTAGCCCAGGGCTTGTTGGAACAAACACCTGGACACAATTACCTGGCCGAGTTGACACATTAGCCTAACCATTACATAAGGCAAGAGCTCATCATAGACTGTTCCTGAGAAAGGAGAGAGAAGGTAAAGTCAAGTATTTCTCTATCAGTGGAGGCTTCTCATAGGTTCAGATTATATTTTTGCATTACCTTAAAAGCTTTCTCTCTGTGGACTGGTAGTTTCTCTGACCTGAATCTCCAAGCCCCTGGAAAAAGAAGGTTCATCCCAGGGAATGGGCTCAGGCTTCCTTTCCTAGATTCTAAATGAGAGACTGAGGCCCTGAAGACCTTCCCTGCTTTATTCCTTGGAATCTCATGTGCAAATCAGTTTCCAATATCAGTGCTTTGTTTCCTCATTCTGTGCCATATTCTTCAGGAATCACACATGTTGTCCAGAATACTGAGATTCCTGAGCATATGCTTCTGTTTGTTACTCCTCCCTTTGAGGGCATCAGAGATTTCCAATAAGGGTGACCTAGATAAGGATTATGACAGTTGTCACTAAAAATTTTTATTTCCATGTTGTCCCCAAATTTCTAGCCCAGGTTCTGCTATATGAGTCAGATCAGGACCTTGAGAAGTCCTCATAGATCCTGTGTCTCACCTGCACTGTCTCTGGATTCTCCATCACAATCTTTAGTTCCTGTTGGTTTTGGATCTGCTAGGCCCTGTGAGGGGTTGCAATAGTAGAGCAAAATATAGCATAATGGTAATGGATACTATGACCCACCTCTAGAGTAAATTCACCATCTCTAGATACATATACAAGAACATTCAAGCTTCCGTGTAGCTGAGCATGACTGCTGAGGTTGCAACTGTGTATTACTGGGTGGACATACAATAAGGGGAAGTCTGTGTGTGAGCCCAGACACAAGCCTCCCTATGCAGAGAGAGGGCTGGTCCGCAGTGGGTACTCAGAGTACACAGAGCACAGTGCAGGAATCAAGTTTCAGGAGTAGGAGAGGGGGAGGCTGTGGAAGTGGTTCCCATATGGAGTGGGGTTTTCCTTGTTCCTCAACCTTCTGAGACCTTTTTCAATTTGATGATTTTTTAATTAGATAAATTGTAATTTTCAAAAAATTATTTCTTACTGGATTATAGAATTTAAATTGCATGTACATTTAATAACTGTAAAAAGTTTTGGCTAGATATTGAGTTGATACATTTATCCAGATGCCTCTGTTACTTTGATGTTTTTGAACCTATGTCTCTATCCTGAGATGGCTCATTCTGCCTCAGCCTGGAGTGGTCACAGTGGTGCTTAACTCTAGTTATTCATCAATATACTCTTGGCAGAGTTTCTTTGTGTTATGATTATTGTTGGAATAACTTTCTGTTCAAATTATTTATGTGTCTCAGTACCTGGATTATTTTAAGAACCCAATGACCAGTTAAGATTATATTTAGTTGAGTTCAATTCATTTTCTTTTTTATAATAATAAACTTTATTTTTAGAGAAGTTTTAGATTATAGAAATGTTGGATGAAACCCCAAAAGTATAGAGCATTCCCATATAAGCCATCCACTCTCCCACCCACATTTCCCCCTATTAATAATCTCTTACATTCATGTGGAACATTTGTTACAGTTGATGAACCAATAGTGAAACAATGCTATTAACCAAAGTCTGTAGTTTACAGTGTGGATTACACTTTGTGCTGTACAGTTTCATAGGTTTTGACAAATGAATAATGGCATGTATACATCATTGCAATATCATACAGAACCACTCCAATACCATAAAAATACTTTGTGTTCCTCTTATTCTTCCCTGCTCCTCACCTCAGAACCTCTGGGAACCACTATTTTTATATCAATATTATAAGTTTTTCTGCTACCACAAACTAATAACTACAATAACAATAAATCTACTTTGCTCCTTGTTTGGATTCCCCCCTTATGTTTGCTCACTTCTCAATCTTGAGAAATTTGGGATGATATTTGTTCTGCTTCAGATTGATGGGGGCTTAGATGATATGGGGCAGATGGAAGGTACTGCTTAGCTTGAAGTTGCAGAAATTCTTTGTTTTTTTGGGATGGGTCTTGTCTATCCTCATCATTTTTTTAGTTGTCCTGGGCAAATCTCAAGAACTGGATAGTAGGTGTTGGCCACAACTCACCTGAGATTCAGAGATCAACCAGCATATGAAGAGACCAAACACTTAACTCTCTTAGATATATATTTAATGAGTATAGTGACAATTATAGGTTCAAATAAGAGGTAGAAGATTCAAGAGTAGGGAAATTATAAATGAATCAAACTCTATAATATTGGGGAAATAGACCATCATGTATTCCAAAATAAGTTCTACCAAGAGGGTGCTGATTTCATGGGGTTGGATGACTTGCCTATAGTGTCTAGACATCCCTAGATCCCTTCAACTTTTGCTTGAGGCTGTGTTTACTGTGAGATATCTTTTAGATCTGCCTAAGCATAACCTATAGAATGACTTCCCTGCACAATTTGAAATCTCTTAGCTGTAAAAACTTTTTTGTACTAATTTTCCGCCTTTTGGTCAAGTTTTTCCAATCATTATTTTCAAATTTAGTGACATTGACCAAAATCTGCATGAATGCTATTTCTAATAATTTTCTTTAAGTTTTCACTATTTATATGTCAATAAATTACTTACAACTACATTATATTGTTAGTATGAAATGATAGGTAACCAGGGAATTGTCCCTATCATTTCTGGCTTGATATAAACTATGGGAAGATTGAACATGGAGCTTAAACAACTCATATATTTTTCTTTGGCCTTTATTTCATCCTTAAGGTAAAATTTTCGAGGATGAGTCCATTTGAATAAAAAAACACCTTTGAAGTTGCTCAGTATGTAGTCCCCCTAGACTACATTTAAGGTAACAAAATAAAAATTTTTGCATAATTTCTCCAGAGATATGCCACTCACATGCATGGCTTTCAATTATTCATGTGATGTTTGTGCACAAAACAAACCCTATTCCCTTAAGCAATTCTCCCACATGCCTGGCAATGACTCATGGAGGATGGTTGATTATTATAAAATGCTTCATACTCAGAAGTTTTATCTAACTTACCTACATCTTGAGAGCATGTTAAAATAATCTTATTCACTAATGCACTTTGTGTATTATGAAGACATCCAAATTGTTTCTGTTCTGTAATATCAGCAATATTTATTTTTTAAAAAGCCCTCAATATTATCTGGGGCTTTGATAGAATAAAATTCATCATTGTAGCTCTTATAATAGTTATCTACATATTTAGTGCGTTCAAAATTACCTAAATATTGTAACAACTACCTTGCTTATAAATGAATATTCAAAATGAAGTGATTCTCCTTATTTGCCAATTTTTATTCTGCCCTTTCTTCTTGTTTCTGTAAGGATAGATTGTTTCCTACAGGAAATTAAAATAAGGTGCAGAAATAGAATAAACTTTGTAGCATACATCATACCCAGACACTTTCCCATGCCACTAATCCCTGGTTTTCATTTTAAAGAAAACTACATGTAATGGATTAAATAGTGTCCTGTAAAAATTCATTTCCTCTGGAAACAAAGAATGTGACCTTATTTGGAAATAGGATCTTAGCTGGTATAATTAGTTAATTGAAGGTGAGGTCATATTGGATGCAGGTGGACCCCAATCCAATGACCGGTGCCTTTATAGTAAGAGTAAACAGATAATCAGAGGGGAGATGGACAGGTGAGGAAGGAGTGAGAGATTGGTGTTTTCCAGATAACAGCCAAAGAATGCCAAGGCTTGCTAACAGACTCGAGGCCAGGAGAGAGTCATGGAACATTTTCTCCCTCAGAGCCTTCACAGTGAGCATGGACATGTGCATACCTTTTTAATGACATCTAGCCTCCTGATCTTGAGAGAATAGATCCCTCTTGTTTTGTGCTACCAAGTTGTAGAATTTTGCTAAGCAAGCCTAGTAACCTAAGCCACTACAGCTCCCAGAATCCACATATCCAAGTAATTCAGCTGATATTTTCAGCTTCCCAATGCTGTTGAGGTAACAATTTATGTTTGGAGAAGAAGTCATATCTGGGTGACATGGGGAAACTTGAGGAGGTAACAGATGATATTCCTTTAGGGTAGAACTAGTCTGGGTACTCCAGTGGCACTCAGAAATCATTCCAACCTTGTGTTACTTTCAGAAGTGTTATAAGAAAGAAAGTATCCTCATCCAGGACAGGTCCAGCAAAAAAGTCCTGGCCAGATCCATGAGAGAAGGAAGTTGTATTATACATAAATGAAGCCTAGGCCTGACATGAATGCTAACATTTTGGTAGCAATTTGTCCAAATTCTGATGTATGTGCAGATGTCCTATTTAACATAATAAAGTCATTTTACATGGTGTAGAATATTGAAAGAAACTGATATGCATACAACTTCATTCTTTCTTTACTTAATCTAAACTCTGTAAGATAACTTCTTGTGATAAAGAAAATTATTATGTCAAAAAGAAAGACAGTGAACAAGTTCAATGGGACTCCAAAGGATCAGGACCTAGAACTCTGAACCCTCAACTGGAAGCAGCTTGGACCTGAAAGGCTGCTTTGAAAAAAGCTCACTACCCCTAGGCCAAATCCCAATCCTTAGGTACCAGGGCACCCATTGCAGCTCCATGATTCCAGGAAATACCTTGTCTTTCAATTGGGACTGTGTCTTTGGTTGGCCAGAAGCCTTAACACCCTCTCTAAGAAGACAGAGAAACTCCCTCAAAATCTATCCTCCACTAAAATTGCAGAGGAAGAACTTGGTGCCCCTGACTATTTGGGTGCCTTGGTCTGCAGACTCATTAAATTTTTCCCACCACCTCATCCCTTTGTGGACTGTGATGGTGCTTCAGAAGTGGGTGAGGCTCCTGTCACTTACAGTCTCGGCTCACAGTGCTGGTATGTAGGGGGGAATTTAGGGACCTTTTGTTAACCATCCTTGGAGGCTTAAGACATATGTCTTTCCCTGCCCTTAAGTTTTGCAGTTATGAACCCTGTGGAGTCTCCTCTGGAGGGCAGGAGGTAAATATGCAAACTGAGGTGAACTTCCCCTTTAAATCTACTGCTACCCTTGCTAAATGGAGTCTCCCTCACAGACCATTTCTTGTCTTCAGTGTTGTCCCTTTCCATTAATCTTCACAGATTGGGTCTGCCACCATCCTTGTCCTCTTTATGGCTCCTCTTCCAGGTCAGAGTTGACCCAGGGCTTGTGGTCACAGAGGAGGGTGGTGAGTTTGCGGTCTCTGATCTCTGAGTCTTGGGTCTCCCACACAGGTGCCATCACAGAAGTGCAGCTGGTGAAGTCTGGGGCAGAGATTAAAAGGCCTGGGGAAACTCTGAGGATCTCCTGTAAGGCCTTTGGATACAGCTTTATCTACAACTGAATCCACTGGGTGTGCCCAGAACCATGGAAGGGTCTGGAGTGGGTGGGAAGGATTTATCCTAGTGTCTCAGATACAAACTATGGCTCATCCTTCCAAGGACAAGTTGGTAATCTCTATAGACCACTCTGCCAGCACAGCCTACTTGCAGTGGACAAGACTGAAGGCCTCAGACATAGCTGTGTATTACTGTGCAAGAGACACAGTGAGAGAAACCATATCATGGGAGCATCAAAAACCCTGAAGAAGCCCATAGCTTCAGTGTAGAGCTCTCAGAGACACCCTCCACCAGGGATCTCTCAAATACACCCACCAGGGAAGTAATGATCTTGCTGTATCCTCAGGAATGAGAATGGGAAGAACAACATCAAGAGGAGACCCAGCTTCATATGCTGACAAGAAAAGGGACCAGTACCTGAGGGATTCTGATCCTTTTTTTCTGGACTAGCTTACTCTGCTTTGTCCTCTGGCTCACTTTGTGCCCTCCAGCAAGGTGGGTGCATAAAGCCTCTTATGTTCATAACATAAAAACAGTCTTATCTACCCACGTTTTATGTAATTTTACTTAGTGGAAATTCCACACACTCTATCATTGAATTCCTTCCCTTCCTTCCTTCCTTCCTTCCTTCCTTCCTTCCTTCCTTCCTTCCTTCCTTCCTTCCTTCCTTTCTCCATCTCTCCATTTCTCACCTTCAGAATTCCTTTAATGTTTTAAGACATAACTATTCACCCTTTTTTCATTATGTGTTTATGATACATAATATTGATTACTCTGGGTTTAAATACGTTGATTGTTTTTACAAATAACTTAAATATCCTTTTGCTTTTTTAATCTATATATGCAGCCATCCATGTTTAAATATCCATTTCTTGCTTCTCAACTTTTTTCTAGACATCCTGTAATGTCTCCTCTTAAAACTGTTCCAGAGAACTAACTACATACCTACATGGTGGGCACACCTTGGGCCAAGGTAGAGGACAGGGTGGCTATGATTGCAATGGAAACATATACACAGCAGAAAGGCCCAAGAACACACAGTTAATGGAAGAGTGCTGAATTTATATCCCAAAACCCTTATAAGAGACATGAAGATGTTTGTACATTTACAAAGTAATGCCTGTTTGCTGGTATCTTGTGTGAGGTGTGGTTGGTGGAGTCTGGGGGTGATGTGAGACAGCCTGAAGGGACTCTGCACCTCTCCTATTCAGCCTCTGGTTTCACCTATGTTGGCTATGATTTGCACTGGGTCCCCAATACAACAGGGGAATGGGGAAGTGATAGTGTAGGTCTCATATATTAATCATAATGTTGAGAGCACCAGCTATGCAGAATATGTGAATGGCCAATTCACCACCCCCAGGGACAATGCCAAGAGACAAATGTATCTGCAAATGAACAGTCTGAAATCTGAGGACATGGCCATTTATTACTGTGCAAAGTGCACACTGAGGGGGAGATAATGCTAACCCATAAATAACCCTCACCTGTGGGGTGGTTGGAAGGAGACATTCAGGACCCCTGAGAACAAGGATCAGCTGCAGAAGCAGGTGCAGTGAGGTGGCTAGGGGCTGTATTTTTCATGGTCTGGGGCTTCCTCTTCAGGTAACTGATTCCCCAGGAAGAATGCACCACCTATCACTGACTTCATGAGTTAGAAAAATTTTCCAATAAGAGGAAGCATAATCACATGCAAAATGAGCCTAAGGTCCCTTATGAAGGAAGAAATGAATCTGCCCGAGATTCCCAGGTTCAGAATTTGAAGTATCTCAAAGCAAGTTGGTGAAACATTCACAATGAGAATGAAGAGAGAAAACCCAATAAGTTTCCCCATCAGGACACATTTTTGTATTCACTTCGGAACCAAGAGAGAGGCTATTCCATGTCCTAGATTTTAATGTGTTTCAAATTGCCCTCCTACTCACAAAAATTTGTGCATGACCTAAGCATATTGAGCACACTCACAAAGACAGAGTCTGAAGATCGGTTAGTGGGGACAGAAATGGAGTAGAGGGTAATAAACTCATGCTCCGTCTGGGCAGAAATTATGATCAGGTGGAAGGGCTGGGCTGCAGGGGGCATTTGTACCACCAGGTGTGCACAGGGCCAACTTAGGGGCAATAGAGAGGGAGGCCTAGTTTTCCTCTTAGATTCTTGCATTTCCTATTTCAGTGCAGCAAGTCTTCCTTCTGAACTCAGCTTTTGGTCTTAACAACCCCCAGATTTCTCTCATCTTGTACTGATTAATCTAGTATGGGGAATCAATTCAGTTTTTTGTTCTTCATATCTCAGAGTGCTGCTAGAAAGTAGATTACTTATTTCCTAAACTTAATCCAAACTCTAGTGCTAGGCAATGGTAATTGTCTATCATAAATTAGGAAACCCTTCCTCTCCCCAGATTATTCAATATCTAATATTAATATGGTGGTGTCTTTTGTTTGTGGCTATTTATTTGTCCTTTATGAAGTTGAAACACAATTGGTGTCTTTATCATTTAAAATGTTTATAATTTTCAAGGATAATGTATTTTAATAAGATGACTATTGACAACTGTTTGTACATGTATGTATGCACGTATGATTGTATGTATTTGTTTAGTTAGGTCAGTAAAATAATTTCTTTGGGAAATGGGGGAAAGAACAGAGCTTGCTGAGAAATGGGAGAGAAAGATGGAAATAAACACAAAAACTTGGTGTGGGTCCCTGTAAGTGTTGAGACTTGGGCAGTAGACTATGAGGTTTAAGCTGTGAGAGTTAAACTGGGAAGGTTAAGGCCTGGGCAATGGTACAACTGTTGAATCAGCTATGAGTTTACAAACCCTTTGACTCAGAGTACACATACTTCCTAGGCATACCAAAAATGATTATGGGAAGTTGTATGTTGTGTACTTTCTGAGTAACACTTGAGTAATAACAATGGTGTATAAATAACCCTGCAAATAAAGAACAGCCATGCTTGCTTGCCTGTTTGTCTGGAGCAGATGGTGGCTGAGCCAGTATGAACAAGCTTCCCTCTCCACCTAGAGTTCTTTTTCTTCCTACCTCCCTCATGGGCTCCTGAGATGGATGGATGCAATGGACAAATGTTGTAGTCGGCAGGATTTGACATGTTCTCCCACTGTTCTGTTGGCTGTGGAATAGGTAGGGGTTATGGGTCCTGGGTGGCCACCCACATGTATGTGGGCTGGGGTGGCAGAGTGACTTTATTGTTGGTGTGCCTGAACTGCAGAGATCCCAGATAAAACCCCAGCAGCTTTCCTGAGTGCCCTGCACCACTTTGAGCCCCTGCTGGGTGATATGAAACCACAAGCAACAGCTGCTTAGTTAGGCTGGATGTTCCTATCCTTGCTTTTAGACACCACCCAAGAGACATTGAAACAGGCTAGACACTTACATGAACAGGAGAGGGCAACTGACCAGTTGCACGAGCATCTGCAGCAGTCACATGTGCGGCTAGAGTGCTGAGATGTGTCAGTTAGCAGTAGTTTAGATGAGGAAGAAGTAAGACTCATGTGATGAGCTCATCTGCTTGTTACTTAGAAGATGAAACATGACCAAAACATGGGGCAAGGAGGGGCCCCTGTGGGGCAGCCCCATGTCATCCAGCACACCATGTACTGTCCCTCTACACAAGCAAAACTGGTTAAATTGGGACAACAGTTTCAGCAGAAGCCAAGAGAGCCCATAGCTGCATGGCTGCTGCATCTGTGAGATGTGGGGGTGGATGGCATTTTGTGATCCATAACTGAGATAGAGAACTTAGCATTGCTTACTGGCCATCCCTTGCTACACCAGCATCTCTTAAATGCACAGCAGAATGCTTGGGGAAATCCCACCCACTCATTGATGGAGTGGCTCCAGACAGCTGTTCATACAGTCTGGAATAACACAAGAGAGTTGCCAGACTCAGTGAGCCAGTGGACTACATACTCTGACCTTTTACAAGCAGTCAGGAAGTGGGCATGCTTGGGGCTGTCTTTGATGCCAATAATCAGAAACTTGATTCCAAGAGTCTGATGAGGGACCTGCTCATGCAACATGCTACTGACCCCTTAAGGAAACAGCCATGATGGTTAGTCTTGGTGGTGACAGGGGCAGACATGCTCCTGTTGTGCTGCCTGAATCCCATAGCACAGTGACTATAAAGCAGTACCATTTGCCAGGAGGACATGAAGAAATATCAGCAACTATTAAAGAACTGGTCAAGGTACAAATCCTCCATGAGGCCCAGAGCCTGTTCAATGCCCTGGTGTGGCCCATCTGCAGGCCTGATGGGATGTGGCATATGACTGTTGACTATGGAGAGCTCAACAAATAGTTCCTCTTTTACATACAGCTGTGCCTTCTATTCTTGAACTAATGGATAGTTTGACTTTGACACTGGGAACTTATCATTTTGTTTTAGACTTGGCAAATGCCTTTTGCTCCATCACCATTGCTTATGAAGCACAGGATCAGTTTGCTTTCAAGTGGGAAGGTCAACAGTGAAATTTTACTGTACTGCCTATGGGCTATGCTCACAGCGCCACCATTTGTCATGGTTTAGTGGCTAAAGACCTAGAAAAGTGGCAACATACTGAAACTGTTCAGGTGTATCATTACATTGATGATGTAATGCTAACCTCTGATTCTCTTGCAGATTTGGAGTCAGCTGTGGAGAAAAGTGGAGAAGCACTATAGTCTCATAGAGACGAAATTGACAGCTGTGTGTGCTGCCATGCAGAGTACTGAGTACATAACCCAGGAAGCCCCAGTAAAGATATTTACCACCTTTCCCATAAAAGGGTGGGTGCAGAATTGGATCACTCAGCTACAAAGTAGTGTGGCCCACATGGTAATCCTGACCAAGTGTGAGGCCTATTTAGAACAGATAAGCCCATTTGCTTTCAGTCCACTGAGTAAAGAATTGCAGTAAGTTTAAGTCCCTTAATATATACTGGGACACTGGACACAGAGACCCCCTTGCAAGTCCCCATGAGGGAAATTTCCCTGTACAAAGCCAGGATATGTACCATGCCAGAACAGGCATGGTATACTGATAGAGCCAGCCAAGGGCAGGCAGCTCAATGGACCACCTTAGTGGTACACCCTCAAACTGATACTATGTAGTATGAATTAGGGTTTAGCCAGAGTAGCCAATGGGCTAAATTGCAAGCCTTGTGGCTCATGGTTGTCCATGAGGCCAGCCCCACATTGACCCCTGTGGGGATGATCCATGTGGGAAAACCTATCAGATTAGGGGTTGTCTAAAGAAGTGACAGTGTACCATGTAGCAGCTCACTGCCCTGTTTTGCATCCAGGTAATGATAAAGTGGATCAATTGACTAAACTTATCTTGCAGGTAAACAGTGCTCAGAACATGGCCATGTGGCTGCACTGGAAACTCCTATATGCTAAAGTCCCCACAATGATGAAGCCTGCACACCTTCGTGGCTTAGCTGTGAATGCAAAGGCCACTTAAGCAGCGTGCTATGCATGCCATCAATATTCTCTGTTACATTGGAGGCCACTGCCCAGAACAATGGATCAAATTGAGCAAGAATGTATCCCACTCACAAGAGAGCAGGTAGATTTTATTAGGCCATTACCTTTGAATCAGCAGAGCCTATATGCCCTTATGGCATTTGACACAGCCAGAGGTCTACTGACATATAGAGAAGCATTGAGCCTGAGGCAGGGGTGACCCCCATCCAGGAGGCACAGTCCCCCTTGGGAGCTAGGAAGAGGGGACATTCACAAAGTCTGCATAGTGTGCAGATAGGGCCAGTTGAAGCTGGTCTGCTCAATGGATGGCTGTGTCCATCCAGCCTAGGGCTAGAACCATGTGGTGTGAAATAGGCTTTAGTCAAAGTGGCCAGTAGGCCAAACTGCAGACAGAGTAGCTCATCATAAGGGGGAAAAAAGCCCTTTAACTCTTAATACTGAGAGTTAAGCTATTCTTGTGCAAGTGGCACAAAAATCTGTGGACCGTGGTCCAATTAAATGAGTGTCCTGGACAAGGTGGAGTAATGCCCATAGAAGTTCTAGTACATAGAACAGTGGCTCTGGCCCAGTTGCAAGTTGCAGCCAGGGACCCCTTGCTGAGGCCCTGGATAAGGCCACAGAAACATATTCTGTTATCTGCTGTGATGTTGCTCCATGGTAGGAAAACAAAAACCATATGTGGCCTTAGACCTTAAAGGCATCCTTGTGGGGTGGCTCACAATGTTCACTGGAAAACAGGATTTTGGAGAAGATTAACCAATGTTTGACCTTTGCAGGTAGAAGTGACAAGGCCATTAGCAGCAGCAACAATTTTAAAAAGAACTCATATATTAACTCTCTATCCCTATAATAAGTACCCAACAGCTGCTAAAGCCATTGCCCTCAGGGGTGGAGTGTAAGGGTTGAGACTCAGGCAGTAGCCTGTGAGGGTTGAACTGTGAGGGCTAAATGTGGGTTAAGGGCCAGGCTTAACTGTTGAATCAGCTCTTGGTTTACAAAGTCCTTGACTCAGAGTACACATACTCCCTAGGCATAGCAAAAATGATTCTGGGATGTTGTATGTTGTGTTCTTTCTGTGTAACATTTGAGTAATAAAAATGGTGTATAAATAACCCTGCAAATAAAGAACAGCAGTGCTTCCTTGCCTGTTTGTCTAGAGCAAATGGCAGCTGGGCCAGTATGAACAAGCTTCCCTCTCTGCCTAGAGTCTTTATTCCACCTACCTACCTCAAAGTCTCCCAAAGTGGATGGATGCAGTGGACAGTGACGGACAGAGTAGTCTTGTGCATCAAATCCCAGGAATCCTTTTTGACCTAATTCCACTGGGATCTAGAGGCAAGGGAAGGAGGAGCCCTCCAGGGCAGCTCATATTAGCCCAGAGAGAAAGACATGCAAATGCATCCCCTCCTCTGCTCAAGGAAATCATCTCATCTCCTGTCCTTGCAGCTGCTGAAGAAGAACCTATCTGTGCCTCTCTCCTTCCTCAGGGTCCACCACCATGGGGACTGTGCTGATCTGGGCTTCCCTCCTCATCACTGTCAAAGATAATCTCCCTCCTGCATCAGGTTCAGCTGAGACTTCTCTACTTGGGACTGTTCTGACTCTGTTTCCTATTTGTCTCCAGGTGTCCTGTGTGATGTTTAGCTGATGGAGTCAGGGGGATATGTGAGACAGCCTAGGATTTCTCTGATCCTCTCCTGCAAAGCCTCTGGATTCACCTTCACTGATTATGGAATGCACTGGGTTCACCAGTCTCCAGGGCAGGGGCTGGAGTGGGTGGCAGGAGTGAGTCAACCAATGGAAAAAATCAGTGGTACTCTCCCTTAGTTGAAGGGAGATTCACATTCTCCAGGGACAACCCTACAAGCACAGTCTCTCTTCAAATGACCAACCTAAAAGGAGACACAGCTGTGTGTTACTGTGTGAGACACACAGTGAGGGCAAGACAGGCTAAGCCCAGACATAAACCTCCCCTGCAGGGCACCTGAGAATGCTGGGCTGCAGGGGGCATTCATGATCACCAGAGGGTGCACAGGCACTTCTCAGGGACAGGTGCAGAGAGGAAGGAGTTGCCTCTCAGACCCTGGGGTTTCCTGTTCCTGCCTAGAAAAGTCTCCCCAAGGATCTGTTGAGGTTTCTTCTGATTTAAGTCACTGATTTCTCTCATCTTATAATGGTCAATGTTGAATGGGGCCTCAATTCCGTTTCAACCTTTCATTATTTTAGATTGGCACTATCAGCATCTTTCAGTAGGTTGTTGCTGATTAGGGAGTCAAGTAATTTCATTCCAAACTCCAGTGCTGTGCAAATTTTTTTTTCTTTTATTCACTCTCAGTCATGCCTAGCAAAGTGATTATCTCAACAGACTAATGATTGTACATTAGGGTGGTATGCTTCATTCTTGTCTTTTTATCTGTCTTTCCAGGATCTGAAATAAGATTTTAATGGCATGTATCCTCCATTCATGTTTGGCTCCTGGGGTTCTAGTTCTCAGACAGGCCCTCCACAATTATTTTTTTGTCATAGCCAGGGCAGGGAGTATCATGCATGGGCCATTAAGTTTCCTCATTCTCCATGCAATGAAAAATGTACCTTTACATTGTCTCCTTCATGTCTCATGAATCAGTTTCTTGTCTACATTCTCACTTACTCAGCTCAGTTTGTGTGGCTAATTCCACTTCATAGAATACATTCACCCATCTGCAAACTGTATGCCCTCCACCCCTTTATTAGGGCCTTTCAGAAATGCCTCCCCCAACCCATCCACCCCCTTCTGGGTCACAGGAGAAAGCCCCCTTTCTGCTCATCATGCTGCTGTACACACACTAAGGAGGACCCCTCGTTGCCCTGAAAATAGAGAATAAACTAACATTATTGCAAACTCCCAGAGCACCTTTGGCACATTACTGCTGTGTATACATCCTGGGAGTCCTAGACTAATTCCATGTCATTATTTTTGGAAAGCTGCACAGAATTCTGAAAAGTGGACAACTGAGTAATTTCTACAGTGTGTATTATTAAAAGGTAAGTATCACAATTCCATCTAGAAAGTAAAACTTGTAACATTGGATAATTTCTCTTATCATTTTTATGAAGAATCAATAAGTTAATTCAGTCAACATAGTAATGAAAATTATAAAAGTTAAGGTGATTTGGCTCATTAGTAATTACATTTATTAATAAATTCATAAGGTAATATGAGTGCTATTACTTTAAATGGGAAAATAAAACAATATAAAACTTACAAAGAAATATCATTTTACATTCATACTTTGTATGGCAAGAGTAACAATTGTATTCTGGTGAAATGGCATATATTTTAAAATATACTTGTTATTCTAGGATGGAAAGGATGTACACACACATAGAAAAGCATAATTCTGGAGCACTACCTCATACTGTAAACATAAGTGATTTCAAATGAATCTAAGAGTAAATTCATTGTCTGTGCATAGGTTCTGTGTATGAAAGTAAGAAAGTGATTGAAAAGTTTTAAAATATAAACCTTGTTTTTGAAGAAATTTTAGGTTACAGAAAAGTCACATTGAAAATATAGGGGATTCCCATATACCCCATCTGCTCCCCCTCTCATTATTTCCCCTATCATAAACATCTTTTATTTTTTTATTTTCTTAATAACATCTTATATGTGTATTGTACTTTTGTTATAAATGATGAACAAACATTGAAGCATTCCTACTAACCATGGTCTATAGTTTGCATTATGGTTTACACTTTGTACTGCAGAATTTTATAGGTTTTGACAAAATGTATAACGGCCTGTATCCATCATTGCAATATCATGCAGAATAATTTCAATGCCCTAAAAATGCCCAATGTTCCATTTATTCTTTCCCTCCTGCTCCTTCAAAAACTCTGGTGATTGCTATTTTTATATCAAAATTAAAGTTCTTCCATTACTAAAATAATAATGTCTACATTGGTAAATGTTTGCATTTCCCCCTTAAGTATGTTCATTCCTCAGTCTTGATGATTTTGGGATGGTGGTGTCCACTCTTCTTCAGATTGAGTGGGATGCTAGATCTCATAGGGCAGATGGATGTAACTGTCTTGCTTGCAGTTGTAGACACTCTTTGCTTTTTGGGATTGGGGTTGTCCATCATCATTTTGTTAGTTGTCCTGGATGACTCTGACGAATTGGAGAGTAGGTGTTGGCTTCAAGTCTGCTGAGATCCAGGGCTCCCCTGACATAAGAATAAGCTGAAGATTTAAGTCTCCAGGACATAAATTTAATGGGTGTAGTGCTAATTATAGGTTCAAAAAAAGGGGTAGGAGAATCATGTGTAAGGAAATTATAAATGAATCTAACTCTGTTACATTGGGGGAGGTAGGTTATATATTCCAAGGTAAGACACACTGATGGGGTGCTGATTTCATGAGTTTTTTTGCCTTGCCCATTGTGTCCAGGTATCTCTAGAGCTCTCAGGCACACCCTGCTTGAGGCTTTATTTACTGTGGTAATTGGTGAGATACACCTGAGATGTGCATAAGAAAAACATCTGAAATGACCTCTCATCTCAATTTGAAATCTCTTAGTAGTAAAAACTCTTTTGCATTTAATTTTTCCCCCTTTTGGTCAAGGTTTTTTCAAAATCTAAAATTTATTTAAAAGGAAACTTTAAAAAGAAACATTTCTTTATTTCATAATATTAACAAAATCATGATGATTGACCAGCCCCATTCAGAAAACAAGGATTATTTTCAAATGCAAGCAAAACTTTTCCATTCCTCTGTCCCTTATTCTCTGCCTGAAGCAGTCAGAATGGACGCCATCCCAAATCCCTCAAGATTTAGGAGTAAACAAAATTAAGGGGAGAGTATAACTGTTGAATAAAACAGATTTATTATTATTGTAGTTTTTCTCTTGTGTTAACAGTGCAATTTATAACATTGGTATAAAAATGATTCTTAGAACTTTTCTGAACAAAATAAAGAATAATGAACAAATAAACATATCCCACCTTATAGAATCAAATTTTTTACCTTCTAGATCACATAATGCAAAGTAATTGAAAAATCAAGGAATTATTTTGAATGGTAATATTGCAATGAATAAGGAAATGAGGAGCTTGATTTTAATAATGGGCATAATATCTAAATTTCCCAGAAAAAAGTATCCTGCAGTAGAAAATCTCACTCTGCAATTTACAGAGTATCAGTAAAAATTCCTAAATACATAATGCATTCATGCTAATTGATGGCAAAGGAAATTTAAGATAATAATACTTTTCACCCATTGTGTAAGAGCAAATAAAATAAATAATAGCAATTTCATCTGTGGAGTTGAGTTATGTATTTTGTACATATTGCTGATGAAAAAATATATTTGTCACCTTTGAGATAGTAATTGAACAATGTCAAAGTATAAATTCATAATTTTGCATCCAATAATATAATTCCCAGAAACCTATTCCATAAGTTAATGTGATTTCATTTTTCATGATGGTGTTTTTATCTTACATGAGTTTCTGTTTTTTGAATAGTTTTAGATTTACAGGAAAATGTCAAAGAAAATACAGATGTACCATCCCAATTTCCCTAATGTTAATATAATATATAACCAGGATATATTTGTCCAAATTAAGAAATAAACTTTGATACCTTTGTATTATTAAACTGCAAATATTATTATAATTGAAACATTTTCCACTAATACCTTTTTAAATTATCTTTATTAAAGCAGTTTTAAGTTTACAGAAAAAAAAGTTGCAAATAGTACTTATTTCTCATATATCTACACACACATGCACATTCTCTCACCATTATTAACAATTTGCATTACTTTGGTAACTTTCTTACAATTGGTGAAACAATATTATTATAATTGTACTATTAATTAGAGTCCATAGTTTACATTAGGCATTCTATTTTAAGCTCTATAATGTTTGCATTTTTTATGCTCTTGATATACATATACATACATACTGAATATTCCCATTTTACCATTTTCCATTAGTCAATTCAGCGGTGTTCATTATACTCACAAGGCTATCACCATCAACCATCATCACCATCCATTAACAAAACTTTCCATCATCTCAAACAGAAACTCCATCTCAATTAAGCATTATCTGCCCATTTCCCCACCTCACCCAGTTCCTGGTAACCTGTTCTAGTTTCTGACTGATGAATTTGGATACTCTAATTATTCTATGTAACTTAGATCACATAGCAGTTATTTTGTGCCTGACCTATTTCATACAATATGATCTCTTGAAATTTCATCATATTGTACCATGAATCAGAACTTCATTCCTTTTAAAAGCCTAATAATATTCTAATATATGCTTATATCACTTTGTGATTATCCAGCCTCCAGTTGATGGACAAAGGATTATTTCCACATTTGGTAATTGTAAACAATTGTTAATAATGCCAATTGTAGGTTCAAATAATGTTTATTATAAACATTTGTGTGCAAATACCTGTTCAGGTCCCTGTTTTCAATTCTATTATGTATATACCTAGAAGTGGGTTTGCCAGGTCATATCACCAAAATGCTTTTTTTTTGTTTGTTTTTTTTTACAAAGAAACCACACTGCATTTAGCTATCACATCTCTTAATAACTTCTGTCCAGGGACAGTGTGTATATTATGTGGTTTTTCACTGGACTATTCTATAAAAGGAAATTGGATTAAGGGTGTTGAAAATACTATTCATGCTATCCATGTCTGCCTTTATTAACTTCCTAGTTATTGAACAATTACAGAGGAAGGAGTGTTGAAATCAGCAACTACAATGTGGATTTGTCTTTTCAATTATCAGTTTCATCAACTGGGATTTGGAGTATCAACCCCTTTTTCATTATGCAAATTCAATCTCTATTACCAATAATCTTAATTTTAGGAACTCTAGTTTTTCTGAAGTTAATTTTGAGACAAAATTTCTTTTGGTCCTTGTTTTCAAGGTAGACTATCTCTCATCTATCTATCTATCATCTATCTATCTACTATCTATCTATACCTCATCCAGTTTTTAGAAATTTATTACATATGCTACTTATTCTATTCTATTAGTGTAAATCCCCTCTGGTGTCCTCTCCCTCAAGTAAGGTAATGTTTGGGTCCTATTTATTCCTGCTGGCATCTGTCTCTTTCCAGCTTACAAGTTTGTTGCATTCTCCATGACTTCATTTACCTGATGAGTCACCTACATCTTCTCTTGGCACTGTCCCTTCTCAAGGCATCCCAACCCCAGACCTTGCCATATGGTAGGAGGAAATGAAAATGTACCACTCTCTTTGCTGATGTAAACCAGCCCCGTCCTGACCCTGCAACTCTGAGGAACCTCAACCTTAGATCCCCAGGTGTTCCCAACCAGTGGTGGGAACTAAAAAGATACAATTCACCATGAAGTTTGACTTGAGCTGGGTTTCTATTATTGAATTTTAAAAGGCATTTTATGGATAAAATAAATATTAGGCATATGAGTACACACATGTGGCAGAAAGTTTGGAAATGTGTGACAGTTTAATGACCATGTTTTCTTAGTGCCAGGTGTTCAATATGGGGTGAAGATGGTGGAGTCTGGGAAAGACTTGGTATGACCTGGGGAGTCACTGAGACTCTCCTTGACATCCTTTGAATTCACACTCAGTAACTACTGGATTGGCTTGTTCCAAGAGGGTCTCGGGAGTGGTCTGGAATGATGGAATTAAGACTCACTATGCGGACTCTATGAAGAGCCAGCTCATTGTTTCAGGAGACAAGGCTTAGAACACGCTCTGTCTGCAAGTGGATAGACTGAGAACCAATCCCAGTGCTGTGCATTACTGAATGAGACACAGTGAAGGAAGGTACTGTGAGCCCAGATTCAAACCTCCCAGGCAGAGTGAGCTCCAAGGAGCACACAGGACCCCACAGCTCCAGGATCATCTGCAGTCAGAAGCATGGGAGGGTGTTTTTTGTCATCTGGAGTTTTCTTTAAGGGTCCAATTTTTATCATTGATCTCCGAGTGATCAGTTGTTCTGATGAGTAATCAATGTCCCTGTGGATGCCTCGAGAGTCCAGCCACTGAGAGCAGCATGAGCAACTTAGGTGCCCATAGGGTCATTGGGAGCCCAGAGGAGACTGGCAAGGGGCTGTGGATAATGGTCAGCTACAAACAGCCATACTGAGCATAACTGTAGCTCAGCTATCCATGGCCAGGATGCCTGCCAAGGACAGTTCCAGTTGCCACCTACACTCAAAAACCTGAATGCTCAAGACCAAAGGAGAGTTGCTGTGTGAGATCCACATTGCAGTGATGAAAGTAGGAGCCCAGGGCCAGGGCCAGGACACACTCCAGACTTTGGAGCCAAGGGGCTGAGAACAAAGGTACATGGAAGTCAGAAGCACTCATCTCAGGGTCCAGGACCAGGGGCAGGAACAGGGACAGGGGAGCTCAGGGTCACAAAGTCCAGGGACCAGAAACAGGGGAAAGTCCTGTGGGAGACAGGAGCATATAATCTAGGGAATGGGACCATGCGCATGTGCAGGGGGAATATAAGAGAACTTCCCTTCAGCATCTGGGGTTTCTTCTTATGACTTTTCTGTGTATCTTATGGGAAGGATTACATAAACCTGGGCTTGATGCTGCTTACATCCTTAAGATAGAGTTTCAGCAAAATTTCATTAATGCACTTAAATTTGGGTAACTTCATTGATAAATAAAAGCTATAAAGTTATGTGAAACAAACAATATACACCAAAGTTCATCCACGTGAAAAACCATAACCAAATGCCAACCTCAACATCAATGCACCAAACTTGGAGATGTGGAAATATGTCACCACTGAAAAATGCACTTTAATTTTCATCACAGTGTCCTCACAGTGACAACATTCACTCCACATGTGGATTTCATTTTCCTGCCTGCACCTCCCCTCACATCACCTTTATCCATGGACTTTCTGAATGCCTTTTACCCCAGATCCTAACTCTGGAACATGTTTTTATGATGTTCTCCTTAATCTTCAAACCCTACTGTAATCATTGGTGACTTTAGTGTCCAGGCCAATTCCTTTTCACATCACATTGCTGCTTCACCAACTTGGAACCAGCTTAGAGGTGAAGGTTTACTAAATTTATTATTTAATCTTTAACATTATTGAATAGCGAGGGTGCAATATGCTGCTTTCATGTTCTGTTAATCATAAGGTAAGCTAGAAAGACATATTCAGACTTGAGTGGATCAAAGTCAGTCAATTTCAGGTGAGGAGACTGGTGGTGAGTGGGGCTGACCTGCCCAGTAGCACAGGTGAGACATGTCAGGGCAGGCCCAGGGCAAGTGGTGGTTGGGCAGTCATGGTGGTCAGAGGGGAGGGCACACACACACTGGGCCTTTCTGGCTCCCAGAGGGGATTATACCACTAATAGGAGTATTGAAAATATATAACAGCTCTGACAATTTATTTAAATTTCATACATGAAGCTAAAACTGAGGAATGCTGCCAGCAAATTGAAGAAAGTGGTGCCAAACATCCTTTCCTCTACTGATAATTCAAAAATCAACCAAAATCTGTTATAATCAAGCTTGTCAGGAAATATATACATATTATATATCATACACATATTATATTTTCCATATATATGAAAGATATGTACATAAACAGACACGCACAAATATATATATATAAAATCCCTGGATGTAGGGAAGTAGGGGCACAATGAACATATTCCCAGAGCCATTCTTGATTTTTATCCAAATCTGACTCTCCATGCAATAAATTACCTGCCTGGAAACAAAGGCCCCTGGGTTTGTGGAGGGGCACCCCAGGGAAATATTTGTGTTTTCCAAGGGCTCAGCCAGCATTCTCCTCCCATTGTGCCCTGAAGATAGGGGTTCTTAACCTTTTTTTGTACCACAGACCCCTTTTTTAGTCAGGTGAAAACCACAGACCCTTTACTAAGTCCACACTCTAATGTATATTATTTAGAAAATAAATCACACTCACACCATGTCCCCACAGGAATAATGTTTTTGTGACTTTCACTTCAAGCTCATGGACCCCTGGTTAAGAAACCCTGCCTTAACACAAGGACCTCCCTCATCCGCTTTCATTTCACATACAAAGTCACCTCCCAGATGCAAATCACCTCATGGGTGAACAGAGGAATCCAAAGCAAACATTTTCTTAAATTCAGGTTCCTCCTCTGTTGGGGACCTTCAACGTAGCACTCATATTATGCACCTTGTCAGCAGCACCGGTGACATGTAACATGGCCGCCAGGGCTGAGACAAAGAACAGCTAAGCTATTGTTAGCCTTCTTCAAGGAAGTTAGAGAGTTCACGCCAAAAACATTTCTGCCACCTACCCTAGCAACAGTGGCCACCAATCCCAGGCCACCACCCGTCCTTAGGTCCACCAATCCACACCCTCCTCCTTTAGAGTATATATACCCTGCTTCTTCAATAAACTTTTGCAGCTTGATCAGAAACCTGTCTTGCTGTCATTCTTCGCATCTCTTGTCCCATACCATTCTTTTCTTCACAGGTCCTGAGCCCCAGTTGATCGTCCCACGGGTGGGGACAAATGGCACCCAACGTGGGGCCCTTGGCTTTTTGAAGGAAGGAACCGCCGCACACCAGAAGGGAGCTCCCGTTCACCGCACACAGAACCGCCGCGGGGGACTGGCTCATGAGACAGTTTCGATAGAAGCCACCGCGAGGACTTGCTCGCAAAGCAGGCTCATCAGGAATCGCCGCGAGGGACTCGCTCGCGAGACAGATTCATTTACCAGTCGGACAGTGCCGGCGGAGGAGAAGAAAAAGTAAAAGGTAAGCCCCTGCGAACACCCACACCCTCCCCCCATTATGGGACAAGGATTATCCAAGCTGGGATTATATATTCAACAGGTGAAACAGTCACTCAAGGCGCAAGGAACTAGAGTTAAGAAAAAGGATCTTGAATATTTTTTTTAGTTTTCTGTTAGAAACCTGCCCTTGGTTCCCACAGGAAGGTACTATAGATCAGAAATCCTGGTTAAGGGTCGGAGATTGTCTAAAGGACTACTACCAAACCTTTGGTCCTGAAAGGATCCCTGTCACCGCTTTCACATACTGGAAACTTATTAAAGAAATTCTATAAGTCCATTCTTCTGCCCCTGATATTCAAAAACTTTGCCGTCTGATTCTCAAAATGGCGACTGCACTCGAGCAGATTCTAAAAATGGCGGTGGCTCCCAAAAATGGCGCTGCTGACTCCCAAAATGGCAGTTCCAGCAGTGAAAGCGAGGAAGAGAATAAATCAGAGGCCTGTATCTCTAGCGAAGATGAGCAAGGAAAAGATAATCCCACCTCCATAGCAAAAAACAAAAAAAACAAAAAAAACTTAGTCTAAAACATTTAGAAAAACTATAAAAGGCAGTGAATGATTATGGTGCTACTGCCCCTTTCACGATCGCCTTGCTAGAAAGCCTTAGTGAAAAAGAACTCATTTCTAATGATTGGTCACACCTAGGCAGAGCAGCCCTGTCCGGCGGCGATTTTTTATTATGGAAGTCAGACTATGAAGAGCATTGTAAAAAATATGTCACACGCAATGCTCGAAAAACCGCTTCCAAGAAATGGACGCTGAACAAATTCTTAGGTCAAAGCCCCTACCATCAAAATATTAAGCAAGCACAGTTCCCCCCGGGTCTCCTTGCGCAAGTACAAATGGCTGCGCTTAGGGCTTGGAAAAAGCTTCCGCAAAAAGGCGCCGCCACTTTTTCTCTGGCCAAACTTAGACATGGACCCGATGAACCGTATAGCAACTTCTTGTTATTGAGGACTAGCCTTATGAGTATTTGCTCTTCCAATTGAAACTTAGCCTACTGTTATGGGGTGCCTAAGGGTTACCACCTGAGAGCCTCCTTGTTGCTCAAATGTGGCCTCTCTCTAAGCCAAACTCAGCATTTGAATGCATTACCTTCCCCCCAACGTGGGACATGACTCCCGGGGATGAGCCTCCCT
>JAQZBX010039627.1:0-22982 GCA_029593785.1 Cabassous unicinctus
TCCATTGCCGCATGTTGGAACAAAACAGCTGCTGACATTTGCCAGGGTTCAGGCTTCTTGGGTTCCTCTCTTCCTGGGGCTGCCATTCTTTCCGGGCTTAGCTCCTCTGTTTCCTTCACAGGGTCAGCTGTAGACTATGAGGCTCTCTAGGCTTTGCTTCTCTCCACAAGGCCAGCTGTGAACTCTCAGGAGAATGGCTCGTCTCTATCTCGGGGCCTTCTCTCCAACATCAAAACTCCAACACCAAAACTGCAACTCAAAAACTGTTCCCTCTGTCCTTTGCCTTGCCTTTTATATTTGATTCCCCCACCCACCAAGGGGTAGGGCTCAACGCCCTAATCATAATTTAATCATGCCCAGATTAGCAGACCAGTTTACACACATAATCTAATATAGATTTTTGGAATTCATAATTACATCAAATTGCCAAACGGCTGCAGTCCCACTCACAATATTGCCTTTTTTCTGGC
Organism: Cabassous unicinctus; assembly: GCA_029593785.1. NCBI lineage: Eukaryota > Metazoa > Chordata > Mammalia > Cingulata > Chlamyphoridae > Cabassous > Cabassous unicinctus. The sequence goes on from JAQZBX010039627.1 coordinate 471, forward strand.
ATTTGGGAAGGTGGGTTTCAGGAAAGTTTCCACCATTCTATACCTATGAGTAGGTCACTGTGCGTAAATGTCCAAGCAATAAGCTACTTTCCTTCTGCCCAGTCCTGAACATCCTGCTAGTCAATCACCAAGCCGGAGGTGGGTCTTGAAATAATTTTTTAAAATTGTTCTAATTTACTTGGTCACACAGATTTAGTAAAAGAAAACCTTTAGCACAGAATGGAGACTCCTTTCCCCAGAAGGAGCCAAGTTATTTGTTGGCATTTTAATTTACCACAATTTATAATCAATAATTCAAATTTCAGAATGAGGAGTGTTATAGTTTGCTAAAAGCTGCTGGGAGCAATGTACCAGAAATGTGTTGGCTTTTATAATAGGAATTTATTAGGTTAAAAGCTTACAGTTCTGTGGGCATGAAAGGTCCAAATCAAGGCACTATCAGAGAAGCTTTCTCACCAAGCGGCAGCCGTGAGCGATCAGTCACATGGCAATGTCACTTGTCTCTCCAGCTCTGGGCTGCTCCTTCTGTGAATTTTCTCTCCCCTGGTTGGTCAACTTCAGGAGGCTTCTCTCTGTTCCTGCAGCTTTTCTCTGTGTCTGAGCCTTTTTATTACTCCATTTATAACAACCAGTAAAAGGACTACCCTGTGTCACACAATCCAATCAAAGGCCCTTAAGTGAGGCAATTTAATCAAAAGATCCCACTTACAATAGGTTTACACGCACAAATCTAAGTACATGATCTTCTGGGTTTGCCCAGCTTCAAACTGTCACTATGGGCATTGAGGAAATTTTAGGAAGGGACACATTGTGAATCTACAATAAATTTCATAAAGTCCACGAAGTGTTTTTGTCAATGCTTTCCCCATCAGCTTAAATTTGGTATGGAATATAAATGCTGGAATAATATTATAGATGGCTACTAATGAAAATATAGTGGATATTATAGTTAAATCTGAGCCTCAATTCCACCCCAGGTGATCAGCCTAAGGTAAATGGGGTAAGTGAGATCATCAAGAGAAGTGGGCTGCTCTATGTCATTTTGAACCTCTGATTGTCAAGGAGGGATTCTAGGAATGTGCACTGGATTATATGCCTGAGTCCTGCAGTCTCTTGTTCTTTTTCCACTTTGGCAAAAGCAAGCTGTTAAATTTATATTTGTGTTCTTTCGTCTGGGTCTGAGCAGCCCACGAAATATGGTTTGAATTTTGCCCTTTATTTTACGAATGCCTAGCACAGAGCTTGTCAGAGAACAAGAGCTCACTAGAAGAAAGTTTAAAGTGGTAGTTACTAGAATTTGGCATAGATTTTCAGAGGTAAAGGATATCAAAGAAACTGAAGTATTTCTTGTATTTCTAGTCCTACAGTAGTGTCTTGAACAAATAAGGAAATAAGGAAAATATTGTAAATTTCTGGTTTTGGAATATGTAGATGCAGCTATGACATGCTGGAAAGATTATTGGCCTGGGGTCAGAAGTCTCAATATATTTATAAAATGTTGGATAAGTTGTATATTCTGCAAAAGACTTTATCTGCAAATTGGAATTAGTCACAGAGCATTTGTGAGGGTTAAATGAAATACTATAACTTGGGAAAGCACATTAGAAATGCTGGGCATTATTACCATTAAGTAATTACTATTACTATTAAGCAATTGGTTGGAAATGAAGAACAATGTTTTATCAGACTTTAACGATTTTTTAGATTTATAATTCAAGATTTCTATTTGTTAACAATGGAACTTTTGGCACGGGAGTGGTATTGGTTATTTTGTGATTTAATTTAAAAAGATTTTGTTTTCCTATAGTCAAATATTATTAGAGCAAAGACAGCCTAAGAAAAAAAGTATGAGTTTATTGCAGAAATTGAAGTTAGAAGATAGAAGCATTGATATATTATTATAGGAGCAGAACAATAAAGAAAATGATGGGTAGCACACTTAAGAAACTCTTTATATTCCAATTTCCTATTCACTTACACTTTCATTTGTAACTAAATAATATGCCACTTATTAATTTATACCCAATATTATCTGGCATAATTGTTTCTTTTTTGAAAGATTTTTACCTTTGAAATTTATGAATTTTCTAATCATATTAATAACAATATAGAATTGCTGAGAGAAAAAATGGATAAATAGACAAGTGGATCACTGATTTTTAAATATTATTCTAGGGAACTAATATATGCAAACCAAACCCTAACATTTCAGAGTTTAGTACATTAATTATAAAGAAAGTCCAGGATTTTGGTTTTAAGTACATTTTATTTCTTTTTTAGAAAAAATATTAAAATATTTTAAGAAACTAATTTGCCTGATGATATTTTGAAAGGCATTTGAAGGGCATTTTAGTTTAATAGTTTATTAGTATTTAAATGTTGCTGTTTTCTCTGCATGCTCAACTGTTAAAGGAAACAATGCTGAAACTCAAATATGGTAGCATTTCCTTTTGCTTAATTCAAAAGCCCTCTGGAAAGTAATCAAATTTATTCTGAGAATTACTTTATAATTGTTCTTTAACCACAGTGTGATATTTGATAATGTCAGGATGATTTTGCTTTGGGGAAAGTGATTTTAGTCCCTGTAAAAAAATTAATCACCTTTTTCGAAATAAGCAGCATAATACATATTTTTAGTGAGCTAAGGGAATGTTTTTAAGGTTAATTAATCTATCTTCTGACTATTGCAGAGAAATTTAAGCAAAAATTTACTTATGTATTCAGGTCAGTTTTGCTCATTCTCCTCCACTGACACATAAGGAAAATATTAGATTCTTTCAATCATATTTGAAGAAAATGATTTTCAATTACTCTCAAATCTGAGTTATAAAAACAGCATGACTTCAACTTTTTTGGATGATCCAGTTTCTAATGTGCTTTCTTAAAACTTTGTGCCAGGAATTGTGCAGGTTAATTCAACAGATAAATGCTTCATTTACTCCAGAAAATAATAATTCTATTATTTGTTTTCTTAATATTTCACAATTTTTAATGCTCTTTCTTAGATTAAACTCCCCAAGTCTTTGTAGATGGATTTATAGAGATACACATAAAGAGAAGCTTACTAGATTAGTAATGCATATAAAAAATATCTAGAAAAGGAAACTCAAGCTGTTAGCAGTGGTTACCTTTGGGGAGAGAAATGTGATGCCAGGGGAGTAGTAAGGCATATATTTTTTACCCTATATTATTATGAGTTATTTGATGATATATATATACATATTTTACATTTATTATTCATATACATTTTAGAGCAATAAAAATAAGACCTCTCTTTCCTCACACAAAACTGCCCATGGTAAAGAACAGTCCTACTAGAAGTACATTAATGGTTTCAGTCTGGCCAAATATATAATTCTAGGATTTATAATATAAGTATTCATTTCATGAAACACTATAATGAACTATATGGTCTATTTTAAATAATTTTTAACAACTGCATGCATGCAATTAACAAGTAATTATTGATTTTATTAACACCAGATGCTCTTTTGGGACAACAATGAACAGAATAGACCAGGTGTTACATTTATGGAGGTTCCTTCTTAGCAGGGAAGAGCATTAGAGACACAACTATATAACATAACATTAGATATGTTACAGAGAGATATGGATTCTATGAAGGAAATAAAAAAAAGATGATGAGAGGTAAAGTGATAGGTCACAAATTTGGACAGGAGGATTAAGGGAGCCCTTTGAAGAAATAACCGGGGTGAAAGTTGAATGACATGATATAGTGAATGAAGCTAGAGCCAGAGCATTCAAGGCAATGAAAGTAGCCAAGGACAAATGTTCTAAGACATAAATCAGACTGAGTATTCCAGAAAGCCTATTGAAGACATTGGGCCTGGAGTTTGCAGAAGCAGAAGATAAGTCGTAGAATAAGGGGTTGAAAGAGAGAAAAATTCATATAAAATTGTGGACCACATTATAAGAAGTTTGGATTTTATTCCAGTTACAAGAGAGGCTTTTAATTAAGAGAAAAGCATAAAGCATGAATGATATGTGTTAAACAATTATTTAAGGACTTTCCATTGAATGGACTAGAGTGGTGAAATTGTAGACAAAGAGAGGTCACCTAGGAAGCTGTTGATTTCACAACTGAGAGATGATGATGGTAGGTGAGGACACTAAATTGTATGCATTCAAGATATTATTAGGTTCGATCATATGAAAGTGTCCTTTCTGAACTTCATAAAATGTTGGCTATCAGCGATTTTATTATAATTCACATGGATATTTTGCTGATCCAGCCAAAATTCTACAGTAGCTGTAAGAGGGTCAAGAGAAATAGAGCAATCAGGAATTACCTCCAACTTGTTAGCTTGTCCACTAAGTAGATGGTCCTAAATTGAAGATATTTTGGGTTAAAATAGATTGGAATGAGAGAGATTTAGGCATATTAAATTTGTGATGCTTATTACTCATTCGATGGGGGCTCAGGTAAGCCATTACATAATATTCTGAAGTTCAGTAAAGAACTGAAACTGCAGAATGAAATCATTTTTCAGTGTTTTTTCATCTTGTGTAATCAGGGAGAATTGTTCACTTTCACACTTATTTTAGTGGTTTCTTCTCTCCTTTGCCTCAGTGGTGGAAATTGCTTCCCATTTAGGTACATTTTATATTCTTCTTCATTCCTTACAAAATTATGCCAAAATTTCACATTCCTTATATTTTTTTCCTTTAGAAACATGAAATACAGGAATTATAAAACTCAAGTTAATCCATTTCTACATTGGCAATTCTTTTCAGATGGTTATAGTTACTTTAATTTTCAACTTTGCTCTTTATGGTAATGGAATTGACTTATTAAATTCAGCCAAATACAACATGCTAAAATATATCAGAACTAACTTTTGTTCTTAAGCATATCTCAGAGCACTCATAACTTCAGGTGACCCAGAACTAGGCTTAATATTCTAAACACGACATCTTCCATTGGTAAAAAGTGGAAACAAAATTGAGGTCAGCCAATGTAGAGGAAATGCCCTTTGATTTATTGCTACATAGGCAATCAATTTGTATTCTTTTTCAGAATTTCAAACAATTTCTAAATCTTGTGTATTTTCTAGTTTCTCAAATTCTCACAATTTAATTAAAATATGTGGAATTTGTCTGGTTTTACACATATAAATAATTATTCATAAGCAGAAATAGACTCATTCTTTTCTTTAAAAAATTAAGGGCCATTAATTTTCTGTTTTGCAGTTTATTCTTAGTGAATCAAATCACACAAAGCATTACTGGCATTTATAATTTTATAACTCATTTAAAAATAGCAGTAGTTCCAATTTTATCTAAAGGTTTCAGAGAAATTTTGAAGGTGGTGGTGGTGGTGTGGGGATACAATTTTGGTTTTTGCCATGGTAAAGACATTCTTCACTATGTAAAGTAGGAGGAAATATAGAAACTGGATTATTTTTCAGTTCTCATAGATAATAACTGGCAAAATCTGAAGTCATTTTCTGATTGATAAATTCATTTCAGCTTTCCATTTTTATTTGAGAAGATTTTAGTTTTTACTTTTTGTATTAAAAAATGAAAAGTGTATGCATCTTTTAAAACATATTCTATGTATATAATTTACACATATTAGTTATGTATACATACTTCAAACAGCTACTTTTGTAAAGGAAAAAAAATCATGTGAATATTTGCTGTATACAATAGCAACTAGTAATTGTGATGGCTTTGTCAAAAAAGATGTAGCTGTGATGTGAGAATATTCTAAAACTAGAGTAGAATGTATTAGAGATTATTTTATAGACTAGAAATCATCACAATATCTTAAAAATGTCATTTTTGATAAGCCATAACTAAAATTTTTGTGAAATACAAAGGGCTAAGAAAGTGCAAAAATCTTCCAAAAATGAAGAAATAAATTAGTATAAGTAAATGGCAAACCAAATAGTCCATAAACATATATGTATATGTATGTATATATACATATATATCAATTACATAATCATATATCAAATATGACACACACACATATGTATATTTGTCAGTTAACATTGTAGATGAAAAGGTGAAAGAAAAGTTATTCTAGAAATAATTCTGCCAAAATTAGCTATACATTTGAAGAAAACTGTAATTGGATCAAAATCCCTTCCTTATACCATATACAAAAATAGATTCCATATGTATTACAACATAGTATGAAAAGCAAATTTTATATAGTTTTAGAAAAAAATTAACCATATATTTTAGAACAGTGTACAGAATACTTTCTAAAACAAGTCCTGAAATGTGAACTGCTACAACCTGAAGGGCATGAGTTGGTGAGGTCGTGAGACCAAAAGAACACACCTGGCATTAAGTAAGTTTTATTGGTACTTACAGACAGGAGAAAATCCCTGAACGTGGTGGTTCAGAGAAGACGATAGCTCTCTAAAAAGAGATGAGAAGATGAGGGGTGATATAAAGGGTCTCAGAACAAGGACATTCCATAGGGTATGAGAACAGAGCTCCTGCTAGGGTCATGTGGCACGTACACATGGGGTGTGGAGATGTTTTCACTAACTCGTAGGAAGGACGTTTACCAAGGACATTTACTGCTTTGGGAAGATTGTAGTTCTCCCCTCTGGGGAGGGTTGTTAATCTTTAGCTTATGTCTAGATGATGCAGGCGGCTACATGCTGAGGATTTAAGGGGTCTTGGCTCCCCACATGAACTATAAAAGGAATATTGATAAATTTGATTATATAACTTTCAATATTTATATTTAACAAAATTATTTATCAATATGTTGAAAAAGAAGTGCCACACAGTGGAAGAAATTATTGCTGATATATAGAAATATAGATAGCTTAGAGATGATAGAGAGAGATAAATACATAGTTAGATAAATAGATACAGACAGATAAGAAGATATCCAAAATACATAAGGAACTTTTGAAAATGAAAAAGTAAGTGGTTTGCACTTTGCACCATACAATTCGATCACCTAAAACTTCTTTAAAAATAAAGTTAAAAACTAAGTAAATGGTGATTCCTAGAAGAGGAAACCCTAATGACCAAAATGAATACGTTAAGAGGCTTAATTTCAGTTGTATTTAGGGCAGTGCAATTTAATCGGCATTTAATCTAAAATTTTAAAGTATGACAATACCATACATCTTTGAGGATTAAAACAATGGAAACTTTCAAAAACTGCTTGATGTATATCACTGCATTCAACAAGTTTAGAAAACAAAATTTGGCAGATACCTAGTTAACATGAAAACATATATCCCCTATGAGATAGCAAGTTCACTCCTGGAGATATAACCAGAAATATGCTGCTAAATGTTTAATAACCACTCTTTGGGACAAGAAGGTGGGGTGGGGGGTATGGTTGGGGTTGTTTGCTAATTTCTTTAGTGTAAATATACCATGTCCTATTTTTATCTATGAGAGTCATATCACTGGGTGTGGAATTCGGAAGAGATACAACCAGTTGGCTCTCTAGGCTGATGCTAGACAACTCCAACACAACACTAAGTTATATAATATGACCAAGAAAAAATTTCACACATCATCATAAGAGGACATTTAGTAGACGTTCAGAGTAGTTTTGTTTATTTACCAAAAATTTAGCTTCAACCTCCCTTCCATCCACAAAATGTGGCATTGTCATGTAATGGAATGCTACACAAGAGAGAAAACAAAACGAACCTAACCTCCATATTTCAACAAGGATGTCACTCATAAACATAGTATTTTGTAAAATAAGCAAGAAGCATAAAAGTGCATACAATGTAAAAACAAGTATAACAATTTTAAAAATGCATACAATATTAGTTATTGTTTTGTAATACATATACACATATAATGGAATGTAAGGATATGAATGTGAACAATTCACCAAATTTAAGGTAGCGGTTGTCTCTGGGAGATCCAAATGGAGTGATATGTTTGGGGTTACCGGGAGCTGCAATAGTGTGTACATGAGAAAATACTGCATTATTTTATGCATCCTTCTATGGCAATTACAGACACACACAAATATTAGATTATCTATTTTTCTTCCTCTGTGTGGATGTGTCTGTAAAACAACAAATCCTGTACCTTGTTTGCCTAAGAGAAAACTAAAAGTCTTACATAATTTTGTTCTGAAAGTAATAGCTGGTGTATGTTGAGAATGCCTTGGAATAAAATGTATAAATATCAGTACATGAGAATATATATATATCAGTATTTATAGCACTTATGATTGTAAAGCTGAGAATTATGAAGAAATAAAAAATGTTACAAGATTGATACTTTCAACATGCTAATTCTTTCTAAATTTAAAGCAATGAAAATCAATTCCAGTTTAATCGCTGAATTGCTTATAATTTATTGAATAATATTAAAGTTCTTATGGAAGAATTAAACATTTGAAAGAACCAGGAAATTTAGGAAAAAGAAGTTTTGAGAAAATACTAGATCTTTCGGATACCTACAGTTCTTTTTATGCTTCTGTTATTAAAACCAAATGGTATTGTCAGAAATAAACACATTAATCAAAAAGAAATATGTAGATGAATTTTGTGATAAAGCTGGGATTTCCAACCATTAAAGGAAAAAAAGATGAATCATTCATTAAATTGTTTTGGAACAGATGTGCATCTGTGTCTCAACCTCACTCTCCCATCTAAATTTAATTTCACATGGAAGAAAGATTTAATATTAAAGAAAGAAATTATAGGTCTCATGGTCAAAGCTGCTCCAAGATTCTGCCCAAAATTTCCCTAAACAATGATTTCTTGCCTTCATTCCAAATATATTTCAATCATGGATGAACTGAGTACTAACAATTAAATAAATAAAAATCTCCATGGACTCCCATACCCTCTTCCCACAGAAAAAAAAAAAGTGTAATTCAGTTTGAGCCTACAGGACAAATAGAATTAGAGTTAGTAGATATAGCACAGAGTTTTATTTCTCTGGACTCCCCTGTGGCAAAGACACAGGCTAACTTCCATATAAACTAGTGATTGGGATGAAGCTCTTCACCAAAGAAAGAAGATTGTGTCTTTGCAACTGAACTCCCCTGCTGAGGAGAGTGGAAAGATTAGAGCCTTCCGCCAAGAACCTGGCCTAATCACGCTGTGGGATCAGGATATCTCCTGAAGGTCGAGACCCTGAGTACCAAATGTAAGACGTATTTCTGAACTGCAGGGATAGAGGGTGAAATGACAACAACTTAGAAATAAGTAAGTGATAGGAAGAATACATTTCCATCATAAATAGATTTCAAAGCACACCTGAACAATCAATTTCATGAAAAATATTTTAAAAAATCAACAAGCTAGAGAATATAGACTGAAACAAATGGAAAGAGAGGAATTTGAAAAAGACTTTACAATAGTATATTGCAAATTCCTTCAAAGGATAAATAACAGAGTTGCAGTTAGGAAATAAGATAAGTAGAATATAATAAGAAACAAAAGCATCTGAAAAGAGAATGAGTATTACAAAAGGTAATCTCTGATCTTCAAGACAGAGAAAGGAGAGAGAAAGAGATGAAAAATATTAACGGAAAATGAAATGGCATGAAAAAGAGAGCAAAGCAAATGTACAAAATTGAAGGATTGGTGGAGAGACAATCTTTTAAGAGAAAATGCTTGCAAAGTTTGTGGGATTGAAGAAAGATATGTGCACACATAAAGCAGAACAGTTTAAATAAAAATAACTGCACATTAGAAATAGGGTGGCAATATTGCAAAATATCAAGGAAATGAGAAAACCATTAAAACTGTCAGAGAAAAAAGACTATCAATGAAAGAAGGACATTGAGGTTGACATCAGTCCTTTTGAAGAAACAACAGATGTCAGATATTAATCAAGTAAAAACTCTAGAGTGCTTAGAGACAATAACTGCTAACCCAGGAATCTATACTTAAGCACGTTAGCATTCAAAGGAGAGGATAAAGTTATTTGCCTATATATAATTTAAAATTACTAGTCGCAGACATTTTCAGAAATGACTCCAAAGATTGTCAGCAAGAATAACAAGAATAAAAAAGGAGCCAAGGAGAAATGTTGGGAAAAAAAGGAATGCCGGCTTTAAAAATTGCTTATTTTCTCTGGGCAAAAAAATAAAATTAATATTCCAGATTATAATAACATGCAAGATGGGGTAGTTAAGACAGAGGAATATTTCTCAAAGAAGTAGTGATGCCACCTTGGTTTATCTGGCCAGGTGGCAGGGGTACTGAATGAAATTAGAATATGTTTGGCACAAAGGTAAATAAGCATTTTAAAAGTTTATGGGTATTCCATCATATATATATATACTACATTTTGATTATTCATTTATTGGTGATGGATACTTGGGTTGTTCCCATCTTTTGGCAATTGTGAATAACGCAGCTATGAACATCAGTGTGCAGATGTCTGTTCATGTCACAGTTTTCAGTTCTTCTGGGTATAGTCCTAGTAGAGGAATTGCTGGATCATGTAGCAGTTCTATCTTTAGCTTCCTGAGGAACTGCCAAACTGTCTTCCACAGAGGCTGCACCATTTTATAGTCTCACCAACAGTGAACGAGTGTTCCTATTTCTCCACATCCTCTCCAGCACTTATTGTTTTCTGGTTTTTCAATAATGGCCATTCTATGCGGTGTTAGATGGTATCTCATTGTTGTTTTGGCTTGCATTTCCCTAATTAGCTAGTCATATGGAACAGTTTTTCTTGTGATTTTTGACCATTTGCATTTCCTCTTTGGAGAAATGTCTAAGTCTTTTGCCCATATTTCTTCCCATTCCTAGGGCAGGTGACTTATTCAAATGTATATTTTTATTACAGAAGTTGTGAACTTACAAAACAATCATGCACATGTGTAAAATTCCCATACAACACCCCTTTACCAATACAATACCCGTTGTAGAACATTTGTTACAGATTATGGGATAATATCATCAGACTACTCACATTACAGTGAGTAGCAGCTGGTTTCTAAATGCGATTGTGGCTGAAAAGGTTTGTCTAGGGATGAAAACATTGAAAGAAAGAAAGCTAGAGAATAATCTAGGGACTGAAAAATACAGCGAACCCAGGGATGGATGAGAATTATGGTTAACAGAACAAATGCAAGAATGTCCTTCTGTGAACTAGAAGAGATGTACGTCAGTATTGCAGGGTAGTGGGAATATGGAGAAGAATGAGAAAAATACAATTAATGTACCCTATGGACTATAGTTAACAGCAATACTATAATATTCTTGCATCATTGCCAACGATGTACTGTGTTAATAATAGGGGGCTATGGAAAAATATGCCAAATGTACGCTATGGACCATAGTTAGTGGTAATAGTCTGATGATATTATGTCATAAGCTGTAACAAATATTCCACAACAGTGTGGTGTGTTGGTGATGGGGTGTTGTATGAGAATTCTACACATGTACATGATTGTTTTGTACATTCACAGCATTTACAATAAAAATGTATTTTTTAAAAAAGTTTATGGGTAAACTCTGAGGTAAAATAAATGCATTATTTAATTGCTAAAGCAGAAAAGGTAAAAAAGGGAAGAAAATCACTAGACTTTAAAATTCTACAAATGAAAAGAAAAGGAAAAATATACAGGCAGTAAAGCAAAAAAAAAAAAGGTGTTGATAATAAAAGACCAATAAATACTGGTGGAAAGAACCTGGAATATATCATAAACATAACACTTGTCAAATTAACAAGTTGTTCAATTAAAAGAAAGTGTAAAGCACCAATTAAAAATGTTTACCTAAACATTTGAAAACTTATCAAGAAAGGTACAATTTGATAGAACAACTAATGAAATTTTAAAATATTGAATTAGTAATCAAATCTCCTGCTAATCAAAGATAACAGGCCCAAATTATTTTACAAGCAAGTTTTAACAAAGATTTTTAAACAAGAGTTAATGATTATCTACCCCAGGAGGAAAGAAATAGGAAATGCCCTCTTGGATATTAACAAGATTAAGGGCATTTTAGAAGGACATTCGGGGATAATGAGAACCGAGATGTTTTGAGAAGTTTTGGGCTGCAAATGGATACATCTCCTTTGCCCTGTGACTTCTTTATCTCCTGGGTAGAATTATAACCTTGGTTTAAGGGTGTTCCTGAAAAACATTATCCCAGAAATTACTTGGTAAATTAAATCCAAAGATAATATATCATGACCAAGTAGGTTTAAAACCTCCTGTTTAAAACTGAAAAACTACCTGAGTAAATGACTATATTTACAGATGAAAAAGTAAACTATATCAAAAGATGCAAAAAAGTACATGATAACGTCCATTGTATTTCATGAGAAAAAGATAATTATTTGTAAACTAGAAATAGAAACGAACTTCCTGAACTTGTTAATTATATATACCCATAGCTTATAATAGATAACAAGCTTAATGCTAAACTTTCACAACATTTTTATTAAGTTGGAAAGAAATAAAAGAATGCCTTCTACTGCCCACATTTTAAAAAATTATTTCTGGTGGCTTTTGTCAGTTAAATAAAATTAAAAAAGAGACAAAATTAAAGTTACTAGCAGATGTACATTATTTAAAGTTATGTAAATAAAAAGTCCAAAATAATCTATAGAAACTATTTGAATAAACAAGTTTATCCATTGAGTCCTGGGACAGGAAAGCAGCATAAAAAATCAATGAAGTTTTTCCATGCAATCAATAACTAAACAGAAAATATAACTTTTAAGTTCTATAATTTACAATGGCCACAAAATCTACAAATTACCTGGGGAAAATCTAGTGAAGTAATTTGAAACTTTTCTAAATAACATAAATAAATTTATCTGAATTTATGAAGGTATATGGTCAAAGAGAGTAAGAATTATAGAGAAATTAATTTTTAAGACACTAGAAGTAAAATAAGAAACTGCTTTATTAATCTTATAAATGGCAAGAAAATGGAGAAGCAGTGAATGAAGCAAATAAAAGGCATGTTAAATATAAACTCAGGTGTTCTTTTACCCAATCTTAAATTATAAATGTGAACTAATTCTCATCAACAAACTTACAGAATTTTCAAAATTCACATGAAAGAGTAAATATACCAAAATAGCAACAACAACAACAAAAAAACTTTCACAAAATTAAAAACGTGGAAAAACTTCTCTCCTAATATTTTAAATAATAAAAAAACACATAGCAATAATTTCACAAAGATATTAATTGAAAGGAAGCTGATGTTACTATGCTAATTGCTAGATTAAAAAAGAGGTTAAGACAAATAGTGACTTGGAAATGAAATAAAATAAAATGCTTGTAAACAACTCATATTTCAGAGAAGAAATAATGCATGGAATGATTAGAAAATACTGCTATTGAATGGTCATGATATGACTACATATACTAACCAGTATCGTGTAATGTGCAATCTGAAAAAATATTTAGAATAATAAATTTTGTAAGAAGTTGAAAATTAATGAGCTAATTATACAGATAAAGAAGTCAAAGGAAACAAACTCAAAGAAAGTAGAAGGTGGCTCATAATAAAAATGAAAGAAAATATAAGTAAGAATTCTAAAATATAATAAAAAAGACAGAAGATAAAGGTTGTTACTTTCAAAACATCATTGGGGAGTGGATGTGGTTCAGTGGTTGAACTCTGGCTTCCCACATACCAGGTCCCGGGTTCAATCCCCTAGCCCCTGGTACCTCAAAAGCAAAACAGAAAAAAAAAACAAAAAACCCATCATTATATTTGGACTATTCTCACAACATATATCAAGGGGAAAAAAGATGAAACTAATTTATTCAATATTATAAATGAAAAACAGGCCCTAGAACAGAAGCATTTGAGATTAAAAAGTCAATTAAATGATTTTGTGAAACATATCTGACAATGGATTTGAAAGGTTAGATAAATGGTAAAAATATATGTAAAAATTAAATGAAAAATGGAAAGAAACCTGAATCAATCATTAAAGAATTTCAACTGAGTATTTGCAACCATCCCCAAAATTTCAGATCCAGAAGATCTTACATGAACTTTCTACCAACAAGCAATTGTTTGTAGGATATGTAATTCCACTATTATATAACTCTTTAAGCATATAAAAGGCATTCCCCAAATCATATGAAACTAGTATCATTGATATATGTACAAATATCAGAAAAAAAAGTATAGCGTGAGTTTATTCATGACACAGAAGCAAAATATCCTGAATAAAACTTTAGCAAACTGAATCCACTAATATTTAGAGTTAAGCAGCCGCCATGTTGTATTATAAAGTCAAACAATGATACACCATATCCTATAATGAAATGATAAAAAGATTAACAATCATCTCAATATATTCAGTAAAAAAAGAATGAAATTTAATATCAATATCCTTTCATGATTGAAAGAAAACTTTCTTAGCAAACTAGGAATAAATGCAAACATTTTAAACAAGAAATAAATGTTCTTCAAAATAATTGTAGCCAGCATTATCATCAAATGCTGTAAGTATTTCCTTTAAAATCAGGAAAAAGACAATGATTTTGTCATTATATTTATTCAAAACTTTACTGGAAGTAGTAATTAGTACTGTAGGGTAAGAAAATTAAATAAAGGTACACAAATTTGAAAAGAAGAAACAAAATTCTCATTGTGCAAGGGTAATCTGATTTTCAACAGAGTAAATTTAAAATCTGTGAACAAATTATAGCAATTAATAAGAATGGCTAGCACAGTTGATTGGTATCAAAATTCGTTTCTTTACACTTGCTACAAACCTTTTGAAAATATGATTATTAGATTCTCATTTACAATAAGAAAATCATATTTAGAAAATATTTTTAAAGTAATTAAATAAGTGCTGGGCTAAAATTTAATGAAAAATTATTTTAAAATTTGAAAATATTAAATAAGACAGAAATATGAAAATTTATACTACAGTCATAAATAGTGAAAGTCAGTATAATACATATATTTATAATACACACTTTCTTTCTATAAATTTGATCTATTTGAAATTACATCTGAATTAGTTGGGGTGACTGATACATTATACCAACTTTATATGGAAAATAATATCAAAAATTAGAAAACAAGATGATCATAAAACAATATTAAAATATTGTGGCATGGAATCCTTGATAGACACATACATATTATAGAGCACCAAAATAGATTTGTATATTTATGGAAAGGTGGGCATGGCAGTAAGAATGGGGAATATGTTGTGATAGGGCCAATTGTTACTCATATACAAAAATCAATTCTAAGGGGATCAAGAATGGAACAAGGCAAAATTTTAAAGCTTTTTGAACAATGCTTTGAAAATTTATCAGTAACTTGGAGATAGAGAAAAGCTTTTGAAATAAAACATAAACAACAAAAATACTAAAAGAAATCTGATAATCTGATAAACATGGAATCATTGAAAATTAGAATTTGTTGTTCTTTGAAAGAAACACTTAAGAGAGAAAAGCAAACAACCAACTGGGAGATAGGTAGACAGACAGACAGACAGACAGACAGAGGGATATAGATATGACAAAGGGCAAAGGATCTGTATCCAAAATACAACAACAACTTCAAAGAATTAAATGAATATAACAAAATATGCATCAATAATATGAAAAGACATTAAAGCTAACAATGTACTAAGTTCACAAATGTTTATATGATAGCACTAAGTGTTCGCAAGGATGTGAATCAAATAGGGAAATCTTAGACATTGTTGGACGGAGCATAAACTTTTATAGAACTTTTAGAAAATAATTTGACATTATCTAATGAAGCTGACAAACTAGCAATACTTACAATGTCTGTTGTAACCAGTGTCGTTCAATAGAGGAGTTAAATGAAACTAAGAGACCAGGGAAGTGTAGCTTCCTTGCATGATTTTACTGGGGAGGTTAAAATTATGAAGGCAGCATTATTTTGAATGTGGATAAATTTCCTAAGTTCCAGGGATTGATCTGCCACAAAACTAACTGGAAGCGTGTGTTTAAATGTCAGAGTTGCACTCTTAATTCATGGACTGAGGAGGATTCACATGTAAAACCAATCCCTATTTTCTGAAATACACTAGAGAAGAGTGATCTTTGACAAAAGGGTAATTAGACAATTTTGTTGAATACAAAATCCCTGGAAACTTATTCAACAAAACACTCAAAAGATGTATTTCTACTTTCACCCTACACCCACCTTTTCTTTTTCATATTTGGCAAGTTTTTCTTGCATATAGGAGTATGGTTATTTTCATTTCTAATAAAGTATCATATTCTACAAATGGCATTGTTAGCTTCCCTTGTCTTGCATAATTTGAGAGTTTTAATTAGCTTCAATTTTCATGAACACAGTGAATGCAAAGTGTATTGGAATTTAATTTAAAATGCTATTTCATAGTTGATTTAAGTGCTAAAACATAATACACAAATTGTACTTTTAGTCAAATGACTCTGAAGTATTTTTTGAAGTGTATAATTAAAATATTCAAATGTGTACTGATAAGCCACTTTGCGCAGCTCTGGAGTACTCCAAAAGGTAACTTGGAAAAAAAACAAAACCAAACTTCCTCTGTTTCTGCCTTCCACAACACCTGGTAGACACTTTGAATAATTTTTTTTGAAGTACTTCAAAATAAGACACTTTTCACTAGTTATTAACATAACTCAACAGAGTTCGTCTAGTTTGCATTTTATAGGCATTTAGAAGTAGGACATATTTTCGAATGACTACTCCTCATTACCGTGTCATAAGAACAGCCTCATGCTATTTCAGTGGAAGCTATGCACAACCTTCATTGGCATCTGTGATTTAATAAAGCTCTTTATCTTATGCACATAATCATTACCATCTCATTATAATAAAACCTTTAAGCCCTTGAATTTTCTTCAAAATAGCTTATTCTTATTAAATAAATAGCTCATAATGTCTTGTCGTGTTTACTTTGTGCATTTTCTCAAATAGCTCAAGTTGCCTGCAAGATGCTGTTTTGTCATCTAAGCTGCCTAGCCAGTAAGAAAAGGGACAAACAGTTGCTTAATTTGTCATCTGATCACAGTAAGGTTGAAAGATAGTTGTTACATTGTTCATTCTGTCTCGGGAATCATATTGTTTGCTATGCTTTATTTTGTGTTGGACCAATAATTTCCTGCATGCAGCATATTAGTAGCAACGATTTTTTACTCTTGTTTGTATGTTAGTCTG
The DNA here is from genome assembly GCA_029593785.1 of Cabassous unicinctus. Classification (NCBI taxonomy): domain Eukaryota; kingdom Metazoa; phylum Chordata; class Mammalia; order Cingulata; family Chlamyphoridae; genus Cabassous; species Cabassous unicinctus. The sequence continues at coordinate 17,582 of JAQZBX010039627.1, forward strand.
TGGTTTGAAATTTCTTTTATGGATCTATAGACGTTTACATATTATCCCTCTGCTTCTTGATGCCACACAATTTGCAAAATCCAAATTTGCATTTATATGTGTGAATGACATTAATCTCTTTACTGTTAATATGATACAATCAGTTTTCTTTTCTAGAACAGATAAAATAGAGCACTTTTGGTATATTGTAGTACTTCATCCCAAAACAGAGTATGCATACCCATTTTGAATCAGACTTTCCCCACAAATACTGCAAAGATCTGGAAAACTCATAGAACTATCCTACCTTTCCAAATTAACACTTTTGTTTTAAAATGAGGTTTAGACCAAATGTGGTAATACTTAAGACAAAAAAAAAGTAATTATGAGTTGGAGGCAATGGATTTGAAACTCTTAATTGTTGGCTTCCCTGAACAGTTTCATCCAAACATAAAACCAGCAGGCTTACATATCAATGCAGCAGCATCCATAAGTCTTTACAGCCTGCCTCAAGGTTCATAAATTGTCAGCTAACGCTCAGATGCAATGATTTTCAAATTGTGGTGAATGACCATATTGAATCAGAATCACCTGAGATCTTTGTTAAACATGCAAACTACCTGGAGGCTTTCCAGCCTTCTGGAATAGAGGATCTGGATGGAGCACTCATTTTGACCAGCTAAGCTTGGAGACTTCAAAGCACAGTGTTGTCTGAGGAGGTACGGCTCAGCTGTGCTGGTTCTGCTTCCTGAGGGCTCTTCTCAGTCCCTTTCCCTGTATCCTAGAAAACATCTGGAGAGGATGTGCACGAATGAGGGCAAGTGGGATGCCTGGATGCTGAAAGAAAAGCCCCATAGATGGGAGTAGCGGGAGAAAGAGGCCCATTAGCTGTTTCATCCTAGGAACTGCGTTTTTATCGTGTGCTCCATATGCCTGAAATGTCAGAGTCAGACTGCGGGCTCAGATAAGAATCTATCTCGAGCCAGCAGAGTCTTCACTGGATAAAAGTCACAGAATCAAAATAAGAACCGTGTATATCAATGTGCCATCTAGCCGCAGATCGCAGGCGGGGATTCAAACATCATTACAGAGCATAGACAGGAAGGCCTCACTCGCTCAAAAAAATAAAAAAATAAAAAAACACAAAGTCAAGACACAGTCCGCATTTCTGAGTTATTTATATACATATTAAAACATCAAAGCAAGTAAGCAAGCAAATAAGTATGTAGGAAAGCTTGAAAAGCAAAATACTGCATAACAAAGAAAAGAGGGCCAAGCTGAAAATTGGTAGGAAGGTCAGAATTCTAAAAATTCTTTCTATAGAAGCTGAATCATTTAACATCCTTTCTCAGATGCAGGAATGCATGGATGCTATTAAAGGAACAGAAGAGCATGAAAAAGTTATCAGTGCACACATGTAACACTTGCTTTCCTTCAGTATGAGTGCTGGGGTTTAGCAAGGAAGCCAATCATACATTAATAAATATAGATTCAAAATCTTTAGTAAATATTGGCACCCTGTGGGTAGATAGCACCTAACAAAGCTCCACACAATGGTGGCTCCTAGGAGAGGGCAGACACAAGGAACAGGGCAGGCTGAGAGAGGCTTCCAAATAAGAAACCAGTGAAAAAATACAAGTCAAAGAAGGGCTCTGCTCTGAAGAATCGGTAGAAATAATATATCTCTGAAGCAGTTCTGCATGAAGGAATGAGATAAAATTTTTGAAAAATGGACAGTTTTTGTTTTTCAAGAGCTATGAAGCTAGAACAACAACTTTCAGGAGGAAAATGCTCAGATTTTTTTTACAGTGATGTGAAGTTTCAACAGCATCATAGAATTTTCGATCATGATAAAAGAGTGAGCATTTTTCCAATGTAAAAGGGAATTTGGATATAGAGGGTAAGGTTTTTATCAATGTTAAATTTCTTAAACATAAATAATTGATCTTAAAGTGGTCCAGATTTCTTTTTCTCAAGGAATGTACATGTACAATGGACATTGTGATAGTTCCGTTCATGTGCCGATTTGGCCAGGTTATGGTGTCCAGTTCTTTGGTCAAGCAAGCACTAGCCTGATTGTAACAGTGAGAGTATTCCATGGCTTTAAACCATTAGCCAGTTGATAGCATTTATGGCTGATTACATCCACAATCAAAAAAAGGAGATTGCCTTCCGTAATGAGAGAAGTCTCATCCAATCAGTTGAAGGCCTTAAAGGGAGAGCCGATGATTTCTACAGTCAGAAAAGAATTTCTGTATCTATTTCATCAAGCCATCTTCCCTGGGGATTCATTGAAACCTTCATTAGAGTTTCCAGCTTATGATATGCCCTACAGAATTCAGACTTGCCAATCTCCAATGGTTGTGAAAGCCAATTCCTATATCTCATAATATTTAAATTAATATTAAATATATATATATATATACACACTTGCACACACATATATCTTGTCAGTTTTATTTCCCTGGACAACCCTAATTAATACAAGCATGATGCATAAAATTTACACTCAAGTGTTCAGAAAATGGTTTGATAAATATACAGATAGACAGATACATGGAAAGGTAGATCAGATAGACAGTCTGACAGCCAGATGCGTCAATAGAATTATAAAGCAAATGTGCCAAAGAGTTAAAATTGGTGGATCTGGGTGTCTGGGAGGACAGGGGTATGTTGAAGCTTTATTGGGTTTATATTATTTTTGTAAATGTCCTGTAAGTTTTTAAGTATTTCAAAATGAAATGATTTTATTTAATGATCTAGTGAATAACCTTTCACATCTATCTCTGTTCCTCAGTGACACACTTCCTCTCTACAGGGCTAACATTGTTGCCAAATTCTTAAACATCTTTCAAGGGATATAATATGTTTATTTAGTAATTAGGTCAGTGTGCACGTATGTGTGTGTTTCCTTTGATGGTTATTACACAAAATTATAACATACTTCTGCACCTTGCTTTTTAAAATTCATTTGAGTATCTGTGAGTCAAAGTGAAGCCAAAATTTATTTCATATCTCAGGAGTGGTTCCATATCAGCAAATCAGTTCATTTTAAGAACAACATAATAATTCTTTAAATGAATACACCCGATCTATTTAAACAGCCTCCTATTGAGAGATGTTAAGGTTGTTTCCAATCTTTTGCTGTTACAAAGATGCTGTGATAATATCTTTTTAACAAGGACATTTTGCATATTTATGAGGGTATCAACAGGACGTATTTGTGAGTGCATCTATAGTATAAATTCTTAGAAGCAGAATTGCTGAGTTAAAGGGCACTGAAAAATATTGTTTGACAAATTGTTCTTCATAAAGATTTTACCATTGTATAGCATTAATATTGTAGGAGAGTGTTTACACTCGCACTATCTTACTTTCAGAGTGTTTAGGGAACTTATTGGTTTCTGCTAATTTGAGAGATAAAGAATTTTATATCATTGTCATTTAGACTTTTGTTCTCCTTCTTATGAGTATGTTTGAACACAGTTTCACACGTGTTGAGACATCTTTTATTTCCTTTTTCATTTTCCAGCTTTTAAAAATTATATAGGGGTTGAAAATATTTTTCTAGTTTCCCACATATGTTTAGCTTTTTATTGTTTCTATTTTATCCTGTATAAGTTTTCCTGTTTCCCCATAATCCTAGATCAAACAAATGTTTGATGGCTTCCGTGTCTCAAAATGCTCTCCACAAACTAAGTTCTGTTTCCCCCAATTCCCTACTCCTTAAGTGGTGCCTTTGTCTTAATTATTTTCATAACTTTATCACCAGTATTTCCTGGCACTTAGCATATGTAAAGTAATATTTAAAGGACAGTTTACACTCATCACTTAAGTGGATGTTTCGTTTATCAGCAACTGATTCATTATTATTTTGAAAACTTTTCAAACCAATAGAAAAGTTGAAAGAACAGTAAAATAAATACTCAAATAACTTTCTCCTAGATTCACAAACTCTTACATCTTGCCAAATCATCTCTATCTCTCTATCTATCTATCTATCTATCTATCTATCTATCTATCTATCTATCCATCCATATCCATATCTTTATCCATATTTATAACTATATTAGCATCTACCTATTCACACATGGGGGCTTGCCTTTTACCAAATCATTGAAAGATAAGCTAAAGATATCATGTCAATCCATCCCTAAATGCTTCCTAAAACAAAGACATTCTCCTACTCAGCCATCTCACCCTACAGTATTTAAGAATATCCATATTATTTCAATGCTATCTTCCAACACCTGATCCATAGTAAAAAAATTCCCCCCCAAACTCAAAGTGTTGGATTCCTTGTTTTCTTTTTTTCAATCAAGAATAAAATTAATTTTCATACACTGGATTTGTTGTTATGTCTTATTAGTCTCCAAAATCTAGAAAAATCCCATTGTTTCATCACTTTTGAAAATCTCAGGCCTGTTTCTCTCAGAACATCCAATTCTGGATTCAAGTTACTTTTTAAATTGATAAGATCTAAGTCGAAGCATTCCATCAAGAATACCACCTAAGTGATGTGCTTCTTTCACTGCATTACATCATAAAGTCAATGCCAAGTTTGACCACCTCATTAAGACTGTGCACCATATAATCTCATTTGTCTTTTCCTTTGCCCCCTTTTGGTCAAGGTCTTTTTCCAGTTGTATTGATAGTTGGTACTTGGTAGTAATCCCTCGGTGCCAGGAAGGCTCATCCCCAGGAGTCATGTCCCACACCAGGATACGGGCAGAGGCAGTGCATTTATATGCTGATTTGGCTTAGAGGGAGGCCACATTTGAGCAACAAGGAGGCTCTCAGGAGGTAACTCTTAGGCACCATGTAATACTAGGTTAAGTTTCAATTTCAAAAGTAAAAGTTCATAAGTACAACCATCAATATCAAAGGACAGTCAATGGTCCATCCTCCTTCACTACTCAATGCCCCTGGACTTAGGGGATTTTTGCTGTCCCATCAGAGAATGTGGCAGAGCTCCTCAGGATGGGAATTCGATATTCTTTCAGTTATTGTGTGACTCTCCACCCACCATGGCAATATCTCATGAACACTTGAACACATTCATATGCCATATAGGTATGCCCCAGGTGAACCTCCTCCAAAGTATCCCCCGCCACTGACACACTGCACCAATGATCTTCCCCTGCCACAGTTGTAACCATTTTGTGATCCAAAACTTCTTCAAATATTAAGCCAACAAACTAGCCAAATACAATTAGTAAGAAAATGAAATGATAATTATAGTTTTAAAAATAACAAATAAAATACAAAAACATTTTAAAAATGGAAATAATAAAAAATATAAAATTTTTAAAACATTGTGACATTATGTCTTTCATCATTGTAAGATCTGCTGTCTTGTATGCACAGTGAAATTTTCTTCCGTTTATTCCCCCAGTGTCTTTTTTTTTTTTTTCATGTTGCT
>JAQZBX010039628.1:0-22969 GCA_029593785.1 Cabassous unicinctus
CAAAAAAAAACCCACAAAAACAAGAATGACTGAAAAGACAATGACATTTCAGTTCAATACATGATCCTGAACTGGATCTAAGAAGGAAGAGAAATGATTCAAAGGGACATTATTGGGACTTATGAGATAACTGGTATAACGGCTATAAGCTTTATATGAATGTTAAATTTCTTGAACTTGATAACTGCACTTAAGGTGATATATAAGTGAATATCATTTTTCTTAGGAAATGTGCATGGCGGTATCACGTGTTCAAGCATGATGTTGTTATACAACCTACATACAAGTGTTCAGAAAGTGGTTTGATAAATAGAGAGAGAGAGATATGGATAGACAGATGGACTGGATAGACCGATGGAGAGAGAGAATGATATGGCAAATGTTAAAATTAGTGGATCTGGGTATTTGGGGGGCTAGAGCTATGTTGGAGTTTTCTGTATGAGGTTTTTATTATTTTTATTACTGTCATGTAAGTTTGAAAGTATTTCAAAATAAAAAATTTAAAAAAGAACGATGTAATACATCTATTAAGGATTTTAAATGTATTTTGGTCAATGGCATAGTCATCTGTCTTTGAAGGACCGGCAAACACATCAGGTAGTTCTCAATGAACCCCAAAATTTCTCTTGTTGTAATCTTATGACACTCAGTGTTTTCAGTGTTCCCTTTTTTCCATGACAAATAATTCTGACATACAATATCAGAGACAAATATGGACAATAAGAAGAGAAATTGAGAAATAATGGCATTAAAAGCAATAATTATTATTTTATCTCAACACTGACAAGGAATATGGGATGTGATATTTAGAGGTAAATATTAGACCTTTTCATGTGGGACTATCCCAAACTTGGGGTTAGATTATATCTCAGTGAATTCCCAAAGGAATAATAAAGCATTAGGGATGAAGAAAATCCCTCTAATTTGGGGGCATGAAATCAGCAGTGAGAAAGTTAATTGTGGAAACTCATTATATTAAATATAAAGAAAACAGATACTTGGAGAAGTTTAAGATTAGCCCTGCCCAGAGACTGGAGAAAGGAGAAAGTTTCCCAACAAATTTCCTGGGTATGTTTCAATTCTGTGGTACTTTTGATAAAGGCGGTTATTAATAAAAAATGTATTATGAAGTGTGATTTGATGTTTTCTTCTCTACAGGACTTTTCTGGCAGACACAGAATTCCCACCATGACCGCTGTTTGGCTCTACTAGAATCATATACCTGAAATGCTTCTTCATACATGCTGAGTGCCCTGGAAATGGAGGCTGTGGGTGGAAGCAGATACCAAAGATGGACAGCCAAAGACCGTTTCCAATCCAGCTGGGAGCACACGTTTATTTGCTTCTGCTCTGAGAGATGCCACACCTGCAGGAGACAAAATCACCATCATAGGTATAAGTTACCTTGATATTGCCTGTATCTGCAGGTTATTCATTCACTCATTAAATAATCTAGATGCCAGTGTTAAAAATCCTGATAAAAAATACATAGTCCTGTGGTAGGAGAAAGGATAGATTTAGACAGTTTCTCAATTCTGGGAAAAACAAATGAGATCTATCTGAGCACAGAGTTCTTCTCACTACTAACAGTTAACTTCTATAACTTTAAGATGTATATAAATTCTACAAGCTATTAGTGGGAATTGACTTTAAGAAGTTAGTCAAACAGGCAACAATAAAGAACTGGCTTAAAAAATACATCATCCATACACTATAATAGACGTGGCCATTAAAAATAAAATATACCTAATGTAAACTATGGACGATAGTTAATAGTACTATTTTAATAATTTTTCATAAAATGTAACAAAGGTAACTAATGTTAAAAAAATTAGTACAATTTAATTGAGAAATGTATATATTTATTCATCTGTGTTTACTTTTTAGTTTTTAATTGTTTATATTATCAATTATTAAATGTACAAAATAAAGTAAAAAAAAAAATATATATATATATAAAAATTAATACAATTACAAAAAAGTGCTATCATCAATTGTAACAAATGTTTCATACCATGGCAAGGTATTGGTGGGTTGGTGTATGGAAATCCTATATTTTATGCATTATTGATCTATACACCCAAAACTTCTCTAATAAAAAAATGAAAAACAAATAAAGTACATGGCACGGAAAAATGTCCATGTACAGTAAGTTAAAAAAAAAAAAAAAGGTTACAGAACTGCTATGCATCATTTAGATGTATAAATATGTACAAATATATGTTGATACAAGTTAGAGAGTATCTGGTAATATAGCAAATTATTTACACCATTTTTCTATGAAATGGTGACTTTTTAATTTCTACACTATTATTTTTTCGCAATGTGCATGTTCTAACTGTAAATGAAAAATATTTTCATTAAAATAGGTATGTGACTATATCTCAATAAAACTGCTTTAAAAAATTAAAAACAAATTGCCTAATCGTGTAATAGTGGACAATTTTCAAAGCTAGCTCTTTGTCCCAACCTCAAATAATCTTGAATTTATGATAAAATTTATGTGAGCTTCTGAGAAAATAAAAAATACCGGTTTTCCAGCCAACAGGGCAAAGATGCGCAGTCTTTCCTCCTGGATGAAGCCATCAACCTGGAGCTGATGCCAATCCACAAGCTGCATGGTGAGCAGCTCCCGGACTGACTGGCTACCTACCAGCTGGGATAAAAGAAGGGCAAGACGATGATCACCTGAAAGAAACAGATGATCACTGAGAACTGAGAGCCTTGGTTAAACATTTGGGAGACTATATTCTTACTTCTTCTAGCTCAGATAAGAGAACTTAACCCCTGTGACTGCTCTCTCCAGTAGTGCCAAAATACTAATCAATAATTTATTATTTTCTGCTTGGTTAGAAAATCTGCAAAGTAGTTTAGTCTAAATTACACAGAAAGACTGTATAGCGTATAGAGTCCAACTACAGATCTGCTACTACTTCTGTGACCCCAGGTATGGACTTCATCTGTAAAAGGAGTAAGATATCGCCTGATTGAAAGATTTGTAGTGAAAACTGAGATGACATAATTGAAAATATGCCCAAGTAGAATCCACTATGTTACAACACTGAGAAATGGCAAACTCAGAACGAAAGAAAAACTGTATTTGTGCATAGTATAAGGAGAATGAATGAGTCTTTTACTCCACAGGTCCAATAACTCTTTTAGTAAAGTTTTTTAAATACAAAGTGTTGGCTGGGGCAATAAAAAGATCCTAATCAACCAGAATGTTAGGCAATAAGAATTCCAGTTTATGAAAATTTCTAGTTAAACTGTGAGTTAAGATAAGAACTGTTTTATTTCTTATTACAGAATAAAAGATTCTTTTCAAAATATGACTGCTCATTGACAATGCTCTTGGTCACCCAAGAGCTCTGGTGGAGATTAATGTTGTTTTCATGCCTGCTAACACAACATCCATTCTGCAGCCCATGAATAAAGGAATTATTTCGACTTTTAAGTTTTATTATCTAAGAAATACATTTTGTATATAGCTGACATAGATAGTGATACGTCTGATGGATCTAGGCAAAGTAAACTGAAAGCCTTGTGGAAAGGATACACCATTCTAGACGGCATTAAGAACATTGGTGGTTCATGCGAGGAAGTCAAAATAGGAACAGTAACAGGAGTTTGGAAGAAGTTGATTTCAACCCTGATGCAAGAACTAGAAGTAGTAGTAGAAAAAGTAACTGCAGATGCAGTGGAAATAGCAAAAGAACTAGAATTAGAAGTGGAGCCTGAAAATGTGATTGAATTGCTGCAATCTCATGATAAAACTTGAACAGATGAGGAATTGCTTCTTATAGATGAGCAGAGAAAGTGGTTTCACAAGATGGAATCTGTTCCTAGTAAAGGTGCTGTGAACACCGTTTAAAGGACAACAAAGGATTTAGAATATGACATCAACTTAGTTGATAAAGCAGTGTCAAGGTTCGTGAGGATTGATTCCAATTCTGAAAGAAGTTCTACTGTGGGTAGAATAATATCAAACAGCAGTAAATGTAATAGAGAAATCTTTCATGGTAAGAAGAGTAAATCCATGAGGCAAACTTCACTGTTATCTTATTTTAAGTAATTGCCACAGCCACTCCAACCTTCAACAACCACTGCTGATCATTCAGCAGCCATCAACATAGAGGCAAGACCTTCAACCAGTAAAAAGATTATGTCTTGCTGGCTCAGGTGATGCTTAACATTTTTCAGCAACAAAGTATTTTTAAATTAAGGCATATACAGTTGTTAGACATAATGCTACTGCACACTTGACTATAGTATAGTATAAACATAAAATTTTTTTTTAAAGGAGGTACTGGGGATAGAACCTGTGACCTCGTATATGGGAAGGAGGTACTCAACCACTGAGTTTCACCCACGCCACATAAATACAACTTTTTATATGCACTGGGAAACCAAAAAATACGCGTGACTTGCTTTACTGTGGTGGTCTGGAACCAAACCCACAGTACCTCCGAGGTATGCCAGTACAGGACATTTGCAATGTACCAAATGACAGAATATAAAACAGGACACCACCTTTGAAGAGTTTACACGTATATATGTCTCTCTGTGTGCATGCTTTTATGTATTTATATATTACAAAGACAGTCTAACCAAAAAATGCATATTGAAATGTTTGCAATGAGTAGTAGTAATAGGATTTGGGAGGTTTTGATTTATTTTTTTGCTTATCTGAATTTTCTAATTTTACCACAATGAGCATGTAACATAAAATTAAAACACTTTAATTTAATATTTAAGATTCTAACAAGATAACTAGAAGTCATAGTCCTTACTTTGGAAGAAATAGTAACCGTCTTGGGAAGTCTACATCTAATGGTTAGAAGGTAAACGCAAATTTACAATTATAAGGTAGGGAACAAAGAATAAAACAAAAGAAACAACAAAAAGGTAGGGAACAGCAGGCAGGGGTACAGAGAAGGATCACAGTCCCTACCTGACTGCTGGGCCAGACAGCAAGCCTCACTGATTCTCTTGCCCGTGAGGTAGCTAAAGACAGCCTCCACAGGGTTGTCTTTCTGCATTAAGGAGATTTCCTCCTCAATTTGAGGTGCAGCAGTTTGGGATAACCAGCGAGAGAAAGCTCTTCGACGCTCCAGATTCTGAATGTATTCACTCGGCTCATCCAGCTGGCTCTCAAGCTCTTTCAGGTGGCCCCACAGGGCTTCACATAATGTCCATGTCAGGCTCCAGTGCATCACAACTAAGGAAGGAACAGGAAAACAATGCTTTGACACATAGTCTTACAACAATTCCAAAGAGGACTTACTCTGTGGCTTAAAATATATATAAATTAATAAATTAAACACCCCAAATAACCACTCAAGTTGATTCAACTGAATGTGTCTCCACCTCACTCAGCTCCAAGGTGATTGGTCTAACAACCTGCTCACTCTAAGCTCCTTTAAACAAAGGTTCCCCTAGTCTAATTATGGTTAATAGAATCCCAGAGGCCAGATTAATGATCCTTTAATTTGATTCAATTCTGTCTATAAAATGCTTGAAGAAATATAAAGTACTCTAAAAACTTGTGATTAATTAACCTCTCCTGCTGTTGGGCACAGCCTAACACTTATTGAGCCTGACACTATTCAAATCAGCAAAAACCAACTCTAATCCACATAAACCAACTCTAATCCACATAACATAAGGTTCTATGGTGCTAAAATGAAGAACTATGACCTTCTTCATTTTATAGATGAGGAGACTGAGTTAAAGAGAGAAATGATAGGCAGTATGTAGCAGAACCAGGATTCCAATCCAGGTGACCTGGGTCCAACTCCAACTCTTAACCACTATACCATATTGCCTCTCTCAAGAAATAAAACAAAAAAAAAGAAGCTCTGTTTATCACTTCAAGCCACTTACAAATGCACTGGGAAGATGACTTTCGGGTCTGAAAAGATGCAACAATTGAAGCAAACACAAAGGACTGAACGTAATGTCCCAAAATGTGTGGTACGGGGCATTTTAAAATAGTCTCCATTTTTCAATAAAGGTGATTTGTTTAACATATTGTTATATTTGAGTTCTATAATATTTGAAATACTAATTTCTCAAATTAGAAAAACTCTTTATCCAAATATTGGTTCAGAAAAACATTGTCACAATAATTACAGAAAGGCAGTAGCAGGAGAAGTCCAAAAGGGAGATTATAAACACCAAAGATGTTGGGAAGACCAAGTGGGATTTGAGCTGGACCTATAGAAGAAGAGGAAGGATTTAGAAAAGAAGGATGAATACCTCTTCCTGTGTTCTCTGGGATGGGGAAGGGATGCAATTTCATAAATCCAAGGTACATGATTGGCTACAGTTCTTTTAACAAGGATTTGTATATTAAAGGGTTTAAGAGTAATTGTAAACAATGACACAATTTCTTTTTGCTTAGGCTTCTGCTCATCCCAACTGAACTACAGAAAATTACAATATTCAGGCATCTTACCTACTACTATACGTGTAAGGAAATTTGGCCTTCTATGTTTACATGCTACCCTGTTCCTGAGATATCAAAGGTTAGGAATAGGAACATAGTGCATACTTACTTTGTGCCTCCACTAAGTATCCTGATGTTTTCTTAACCCAATCTGCATAGTCATGAATAACAGCAACTCCCGGATTGGGGACAATGAGAGGACAAAGCTCATCCACATGGACTGTGCTGTGTTTTAATTTGAGTTCCAGAGGTGTCTGGTATAATTGCAGGTCCTCATCGAACTTCCTTTGTCTCAAACTGAGTTTTTCCAAATGAACTTTGAATGGGGACTCAGTTAGACTACAAGGGCAAATAGGGTATAAAATAGAAAATGAAGGTAAGACAGAATCTAGGATATTGCTAGATAACCAAACTTTATTTCTTGTTATGATTACAAAGAGAATGCAAAACATTTCACTGAGATTTTAAAGAATTCTGTTTTCTAATTCAATGTCAAACTATATTGAATCTAACTACCACATACTGAAAAAACAAATTATGTGACCCAAGGATTCAGAACCCAAAGGAGGCCAGGTTATAACTAGCATGGGTATCAGTATAGGTAGACTTGGAACTGGGCTTGAGCATGTACCTGAATACTATAAAATCCAAAGCTACCGTAGGATACAAATTTCGCCAATTATACCTAGTAGCGAGGAATCACAAGTTATGAAACTAAGCTAAGCTTATAGATAATAACTCTCTAAATTATAAATTAAAATGAACAATATAGTCAATCTGGCCTTGATCTAGTTTTTAAGACTGATATTAACATATAAAATATCATGAGATCATGCTTAACCTAGAATTAATCACTAGGTTTAAGGGTCAATATTCCCAATTGTGTTTTTTATATTTTCAAAGTCAAATTTAAAAACTAAGGACAACAGCTGATTATATTCATTAATCTGATTAGTATGTTTTAAGTATTTGTTATAAAAAGTAAAGAGTGTTCTTCAATAGATAACTAGGTAAATCAACTGTGTACAGCCATACAATGGAATATTACTCAGCCATAGAAAGAAATGAGCTATCAAGCTATGAAAAGACATGGACTCTTAAATACATATTGCTGAATAAAAGAAACTAGTCTGAAAAGGCTACATACAGTATGACACCAACTATATGATATTCTGATAAAGGCAAAATTATAAAAACAGTAGAAAGATCAGTAGTTGCCAAGGGTTCAGGGGAATGATGAATAAGTGGAGCACAGGGGATTTTTAGGGCAGAGAAACTTTGCTGTATATTATAGTGGTGAACACATGACATGCATTTGTCAAAACCCAGAGAATTGTATAACACTAAGAATGAACCTTATTGAATAATGTATCAATATTGGTTCATTAATTGTAACAAATGTACCACACTAATGCAAGATGGTAATAATAGGAGAAACTGTACTTAGGGGAAGGGGTGTGTTTAGGAAAGACGGGACATATAGGAGCACCATACTTTTTCCACAATTTTTCTATAAACCTAAAATTTCTTTAAATAACAAAATTTCTTTAAAAAAATTAAACAGGAAAATAAATTTTACTTATTTTGCATAAAAATACTGTATATATATACCAGCTGATAACTACTAGAAAACTATAATCTGTAAGGCAGATGTATAAAGTATATATAGAACTACAAGGAAATATGAATATTAATGGTGGGGATTATATAGAAACATAGTAGGAGATGTCTCCTTATTTCCAAATACTTACACATGGATTAGCATAACCCATAAGGTCTAAGATATAGGAAATGTGCTTAATTGGGAATATTGTTTATATATGAAGAAATCACAAAATATCTATGTAAGGAAAAAGAAAAAATGGCTAATGCAATATAAAGGCTGAACTTGCAACAAATGCTACAGCATTAGTTTTATGTCTGATACTTTTTTTTTTTTTTTAAGATTTATTTATTTATCCCCCCCTTGCTGCTTTTATTTGCTGTATCCACTTGCTGCGTGTCTCTTCTGTGTCTGCTTAATTTCCCCGCTGCTGCGAGGTCTTGCTGCATCAGCCCACCGCGCCGTGCAGGCCGGCCTGCCCTCACAAGGAGGCCCCGGGAAGCGAACCCGGGGCCTCCCATATGGTAAACAGGAGCTCTATCCATTGAGCCACACCCGCTTCCCGTCTGATACTCTTTCAACTAAGCTTTATCATTATGTACGTATTACATACTCTTAATATCTGATGGTTCAAATGAACTTATCCCATTAATCATTTTAATTTGTAATTATACAAATATCTTCTGCTATTTAAGATTGCTCTAAGAACACATCCTGAAAAATTACAAAGCATGGTCTTAACTTTGGGTCTCCTGGTAATGAATAGCTTTTTCTCACCTACCATGCTGCCTCTCTCCAAAAGCATCAAGAAATGTGACTCACGATTTAACAGCTACTGGATTGGGCAGGAATCCATACTCCATAGAATCAGCATTCTGATGACTTTCCTGTTCACGGGAGCCATTCAGCTGTTCTCCAGTATTAGCAAGAGTCCAGTTGGGGCCCCAACCAACTCGAAATGAACGCCCCATAAAAAGGGCCATGTCCATCAAGAGTTTACCCTTGCCATAAGTGACAGATTTTGCAAGAGGGACTAGGCCTGGCTGCCTGCGTGTACCCACTGTTTTCAAATGAACCTCAGGGGCTGGGCTGGGCACTGTAAATACAGAGGTCAGGGATAGAGGGACAGACCAAGGGGATGTGGATGGGATATTCATTAGAGATGTTGCTCTGGGAGTGTTACAATCTTGCACAGAGGCACTTGGTGAAAGAAAAGCTCCACTTGTAAATTTTGATTGTAGTAACCCACCAACTGAAATGAGGGGGGGAAAAAGACTTAGAAAACACAGTTTATGGCTTCTTGAACAACAATGAAAATCAGTGAGAAAATAATTATATAAATTATTAAACTAATTAAATCAGATATTGACAACCAGAAGCAGGTTAAGTCAGATTCTCCAAAAATTACTCTTTTAACCAGGAAAATAAAGGCAGGAATTCTAGTGATGATTATGCCAACAATAATAGGAATAACAATAATATTAACAACAAGAACACTACAATTATTTTAAAAAATTATCTAGCACTTATCTGCAGCATACCTGATAAACCATTTATGTAAATTATTTCTTTTAACCCTTCAGTAACTTTAAACAATGAACATTACTATCACCCCATTATAGAGAAGAGACAACAAGGCTCAGATAAGTTAAGTGACTTGTCCAAATCCACAAAGATACTAAGTACCAGGAAAGGGAGATAAGTGCAGTTAAGCCTGACACCAATGCTCATGCAGAATCCCAAATGAGTCCATATGAAAAGTTCTTTAGCATACATGAAAAACTCAAATTCCCAAAGCAACTCATGTTTAATGCTAGACTTAAGGAAAGGAAAATACAGGAGCCATCTTGTGATTGCATATGTGCTTGTCTAAAGGTAGTTCTTGCTACTATTGCCTCTTTTTCAATTTTATGGTTCCTGTCTATAGCACAGAGTTACTAAAGTAGTATGACGTTTTAATGTAGCATCCATTATGGAGATTATTATGAATGTTTGATACTTTAAGAGTTAAAAACAAATACACTTTTAAAAACAAAGTAAATAAGGGCACACAAAAGAAATAAAAAACATTTTGTTTTTAAGGCAATACAATTAAGTCTCTTTCTGGTAGCTCCTCTTGTTTTCAAAAAGTTTTGAAATGATATCTGCGTAAGTCCTTTGTTGACATCAATACTCTACGTCTATCTCTAATCCCATCTAGTTAAAAATTGAGTGGAAGAGAAAAGGGAAAGCTTTAAAATCAAACACTTAGTCACCTCTCTGAGTATTAGGGAAGGTTAAGGGAAAAGTAGAACTCTGACAAGTTTTGTGCACTATGAGAGGCAACATTTGTCCCTAGAAGGCAATAAGGATGTTAGGACTGGACAAAAAGAATACAGTACAGGACAAGTTGCTGATTCCTCTAAGTAAGGTTTGATGAAAATTAGGCATTCATTCTAAGCTTACCATCTAATCCACATATTCATATGCAAACAAAAACATGACCCCAAACGAAGCACAATGTTTTTTTTTTCCCTCCCATGTAACTTCTGCACTGGCACCAATAAAGCTAATCATGGTTCTTAAAAACTGGCCACTCATTAGATAATTGACAAGAGTGCAATTTTTCTTAGCATCCTTATGTTAGGTCATAGGTATGGCCTTTAGGGTAATATTTGCTAGAGAAGTCCACTCAGCTTAGAAGAAGAAATATGAAAAGCAGGACTTGATGACTCTACAGCTTTCTTGTAAAACAGCATCTTCTTTTACGGTACCTAATGAACGGGATTTTGATGAGTGGGATGCTGAAATGGGGAGTCTGGGAGAACAAATTTCTTGAGAAGTATCTGCTTTGGAAGGAAGGTGGCTGAAGCGTTGATCCAGGACCATATCTACATCTTCTTCATCAGCAAGCAATGATGCTTTCATGATCTAAAAAGGCAATATCTATAGAATGAATGTGCTCCCCAGAATGCAAAGACCATAAAAGAAAAATGCAGTTTACAAAGACCAATAAATCGCTCTATTTCAAAGGCTGTGTCCAGAACTAGTATAACATTTGTGTGACCGACTCTATTATACTGTATGTGCCTGAAAGGCAGAAGTCACATCATACTCTGAATTTACAGAGTCTCTTCAGAGCATGATACACACCAGTTGCTCATGTTTGCTAAATGAATTATTTAAAAATCAAATGTAAGCCAAAGGCTAAACTTATAACATACCAAAAGGCATGGGCACTGTGAAGCTGAGGCAGAAATTAAAGTAACTGTTATCTCCCAAGTATTTGTACTTTTAACTTTTGTGGAGCAATTTACAAAGTTGTGAAGTAAACAAAGTAACATTTTAGAGAAGAAAATCAGTGCTCACAGGTGTTAAATGACTTGCCTAAAGACACACCATAATGATTAAAAAACTGAGACTAGGATCCAGGTCTTCAGATTCTCATACAGTTAAGACCTGAAGCCATATCTTCTGATTCTGCTCTCCCTGAATGGGGAAATGAGACCCAAACACTGGTCATATTCTTGTTTTACCTCATTCCAGTTAGCACTCACTGCTCTTAAGTGAATAATCAAGGCCTGATGTTATGCAAGGGAGATAAAATACTATTTTGGCTTCCTGCTGAAATAAGGATGAGTTAGAACTTCACCTGTAAAACATGTGGATTAATTCCCAGTGAAGATGCAATATGTGTTGAGGCTGACACAGGTTCCTGTTCCTCAGGCACGTTCTCTTCTAACACGGAATCCAAAACTGGCTCCTGGGTGATATCTATCATGTCACTGTCCAGTTCCACAACCCTCCCTAACTGCTCCACCTCTGGGCTCTGGCTCTGTAGACAACAGAGAGATCAGGGAAGGAGCATTAAATTACAATAAAGAGACATAAAGCTTCTAGATCAGATTCAGTTTATTCAGAATATGATAAAGCAATAGTAAATATCAAATTCTGCCCAATCTGTCATGAGATGAGGTAGCGTATATGCTAAAGAAGATTAAAACAATTACTCTAAAATCCCCCCATAAGTGCTTAATTATTTGGTGCCTTAGGATTTGTTTTTTAGGAGGTACTGGGGATTGAACCTGGAACCTTGTACATGCAAAGCAGGCACGCAACCACTGAGCTACACCTGCTCACACTGCCTCAGGATTTTAATAAACTCAATGACCCATACTGAAGCAAATGGTGGTCTTCAGACACAAGGATTATGCCTTACCTGATTTAGCTAGCAACTACAATTTTCTGATTTACACAGGTTTACTTCTGCCTTGTAGCCAGAAGTCATTTGGGAAAGAGAACAAAAGGTTGATCAATGTCTCCAGCAACTTTGCATTTTCTTAAAGAAAACATCTAGAAATAAATTTCTAGTTGCCGTAAGTTTAGGCCTGAATTTATTTTTTGGGTGACTGAATACTAAGGATAGCTGGGTTCTACCTGTGCAGTAACCATGAAAGATACAAAGAATGTCTACTCTCATTTCCCAAAGGAAAAACAAAGTAATGATATTAGAAACAATTTTAATCTGGGAATAATCCTTATATGTTTAAAAGGGTTTAATTATATTTACATTATTAAGCAGCTTTAACGATGACTAGCAGTCAATGGTTTGAAAGGTAAAACACTCAAAACTGAAGTACATTCTAAAATATATGGTTCAGCAAAAATGTAATAAATATGTCCAAAGCTTGCATATGACCTGGTAAAATGTTTAATAAATGAATGAAAAATTTATGAAACATTTCAAAGCAAAAAGTCTACCAATTATTTTTCTTATCATGTTATTGCCTACACTTTTATTCTTCCACAACTGTTTGATCTTTTACACTTGGCATTATTTCATGCTAACCCTCAAATGTATTCTATTATACAACAGAGAGCGAAAAAATTTTTCATTATTTCTTTGGACAAAATAAACAACCATTAATGTAACTTTTCCAACTTTATCTTCGATGGTGCAGCCATTTACAATCTCAGAATAAACGAAGTGTTGGATATTTTGGTGAACTGCTAGTTAAGATGTGACTAGTTAAGGACTGCTCAAACAAAATTCATGGAGGCTAGATAATGGTCCAAAGGCAAGGCAATGATGCCACTGTATTTCACCTACTGGGGAGGCTATAGGCTGTTCTAACTGCTTTTATGCTTCAAAATCCTGAAGAAAAAAAAAGTCCTGGTGGTAATGATCCCATTTACCATTAAAATAATTGTGGGAAAACACCCTCAAACACTCATACCATAGGTTCCCTAATGTGTCAATTTTTAACCAAACAATTCAACTTTAGGAAAAATTCTGATACTTTCCCTCTTGTCAATCTGTCAGGATATACCCTTCTCTGTTGGGCTCCCATAACACCCTGTTTATACCTCTTTAATATCACATATCACAGTGTATTATAATTTCTTGCATATATATATCAGTTTGTCCCACCAGACTGTCAAGGCTTGAGAACAGGGATTATAGCCTACACTTTTCTGTATCTAACATCAAACACATAGGTCAGTTCAGGTCAACATTCATTGAACAGTTACTTTGTTATTTCTACTGCCTAAAGTAATCCCCTAGCACACAATAGAGAAAGCAAGTCATAAATATTAAAGAACAGGAAGAGGATGGGAGGGAGGAAAGAAAGGAAGGAGGGAGAGGATGGTTCCACCTTATACTACTCAACAAAGGAATAGTACTAACAGCAAAAGATGCTCATATAGAACATTTTAGGCCATATAGGAAGATATCATCAAATACTAGATTAGAGATATAAGGGTCCCAGCATATCCTTAAGAAGAATGCTAAGGATCAAGGTTTTATTTGCTCTACCCTCTTGCTTAGACTTCAAAGCCATCACATGATCATTTAATTAAGTGGATGAGGGAGGATTACTATGAAACTATGAGGATGTGGCATGCTCCTAGAACCCTATAAGTGGATTTTGTTAAAGCATATATAAATAATTGCAATAAACAGTCTGCAAAAAGATCTGTGTAGTTATTTCCAAAGATATCTTAGGAAATTGAGTCCTTCTTCAAAGCTAGTACTATAAAGAAAAGTAAACTAAAAAACAAATGATGGCTCAGAAAACAAAGGGGGGCAGGGGAGAAGGACCCCCCCAACCTATCCCACCCCCAGGAGGTCTGTGGAAAAGAAAAGCATAAACTGGAGAAGCCCAAAAGGGTATCATTTGAATTTTCCCTTTCCTATACTATTTTTCTTTTTAAAGAGGTATAAGGGATTGAACCCAGGACCTTGTACATGGGAAGCAGGTGCTCAACCACTGAGCTACAGCCTCTGATAACCACTGATTACCAAAAGTATATAAATTTGCCCTGTCTGTCCATACATGAAGCTTTTCTATTTTCAGATGTTTCTTTAGGATCCTCCACGTTACTTTTACTAGCAGAAAACAAGGCTACCTGACTGTGACTGTTCCCCTAAGAAACACACGTAATATAAGATCAAAAATCACTTTGGAAATGAAGGGCTTTAACAAGGCATATGATTCAGACAAAATGAACATGGATAACTGGAAAACCAAGTCCATTTACAGAATTTCTTTAGCTTGGAAGAGATTTCTTAGGAGTATTCTAAATGCTACAATGATTACACAAATAAAAGTCAACTCATTTCCAGTTTCCCACTTTTATCATACCCTCCCCTCACCTGTATGCGCAAGCATCAATATACATAGATGACATTCTCCAGAAAATACCTCCCAAGAAATTATTTAATAATCATAAAAATTGCACATTTCAGCAGCTATAAGAACTGTAGCACAGAATATTCCAAAGGTCCAGCTTTTAGCAGGTGAGAGGTAGCGGGTGCTTTACCAAGAAATCCTTTATCAAGAATTCTGCTTTGAGAGAGTATGGCAGCAAAGAAAAAAATATCTTTATAACCTGACTGAATATAAACATCAACCAAATTAAAGTAAAACTCTTTATGAGTTGGCATCAAAAGAAACTACCTGGGGAGCAGATGTAGCTCAAGTGGTTGAGTGCCTGCTTCCCATGTACAAGGTCACGGGTTTGATCCCCGGTACCTCCTAAAAACAAAAAACAAACAAATGAAAAAACCAACTCTCCATCGGGGTGTGGATGTAGCCCAGTGGTTGAGCTTTCCATGAATGAGGTCCTGGGTTCAATCCCTGGTACCTCCTAAAACAAAGCAAAACAAAACAAAACAAAACAACCACCTGATATTTAAATTATAAACCTTTCTATCTCCATAAGGACAAAAAGTCTATATTGGATAACAATACTGAGAGAATATGATACAAGCAATTTCTATAAACAGTGCAGCTACTACTCTCCCCAAGCCAAATAATTCATTTGTATTCTAAAACTTTATTTTCATAAAGATATGTATTGTTAAAAAAAAAATGAATATAAAGGGGTTACCTGAAATATAAGCAAACAGCTTGAGAAAAATGGAGTTAAAAACCAATGCAGAAAGCTAATTTAATTTAAAAAACAAAACAGAAACAAAACATTGGAAATAAAGAACAAAATTAAACTGCACATCAGGTAGTCAACACAAGCAGGAATTACTTTTCATCAACCCACATGAGCAAAACACTGCCTTAGGTTGATCACTGAGCAGAGAATTCACCAAGTCCAAATGAGAGAGAGGGTGGTGTTTAAAAATGACAATCTGTACAAGGAATAATCCAAACAGCAAGATAATTCTTTATATCTCAAATAAAAAACAGACACCAGTACCATCTCATACCCTCCCTTGTACTTGTCTCAACACGATTGCCAATACATTTGTACTCTTCAAAGTTCCAGAGGTCATAAAAAATCTTTGCATTAGCTGAATGATTTGCTTTCAACTTCTGTCTCATGGATTCCATTGAACTTCATTGTCCTTTCTCTACCTGAGTTGAAGGTGTTGGTTTGCCATTAAGAGACATCTGGAATGGGGTGGTCTGGCCTGCAGGAGGCACAGGGGCAGTCTTCAGTTTCTTTGTACTAGTTTTGGATGGCCGCTCTTCCTCCTCTTCATCTGAATCCTGAAGGCCATATTTAGAAAAGTGGGAAACCTAAGGAAGAGGACAATCCACGTATTTATTTATATATATATGAATGTCATTTTAGATACAATTACTAATATAACAAACCGAAACCAAAAGAGCTCTTACTAGTCTCACATCTAAATACTGCTTAGTTGTTCTCTTCCTGTGCAAGGGACTTCAACAAGTTAACCCAACTAGCCTAGAAGAGGAAGAAACCAAGAAAAGTAGGAAGTCCCTAATGATTACTGAAGTCCCTAATGATGCCACACATTAGAAAAAATACATATCTAAGTGCTCATAGGCTGTGGTAGAGGATTTGAATCATAGCCTATAAAGTTTATAAAAACTCATTATTGCTCTGGGTTTTAATAGCTAGGCAATTTGGAGGAAATCATGATGTATCTCCAGAACTGTTTACTAATTTGTAAATATAAAAAGAATGGAAGAGACGATCTCTTCCAACACAAACATTATGTGACTCCAACTACAGTTTATAAGACTGAGAACTGGGTAAATGGTTATACCTTAAATACCCAAGAACCAGTTTCAGGCCGGTACTCTTTGAACTGAGCTCCCTGTTTCCTTGAAACAGCTTCTAGTCTCCCCTCATAATTGATATCAGTAAGTCGATCTGGGCTCTTTATTAAACAACGAGATGTTTTATCTGTTGGCCAAACTCCATCCAATGTAACTTCAGCCTTCCTGTAAAGCACAAAAAAGTAAAGTGTAAATGTTTTATATTTAAGACTAGAAAGCCAACTAATACTTATATAAATTGCAAAGAAACTTAGC
The DNA here is from genome assembly GCA_029593785.1 of Cabassous unicinctus. NCBI lineage: Eukaryota > Metazoa > Chordata > Mammalia > Cingulata > Chlamyphoridae > Cabassous > Cabassous unicinctus. The sequence goes on from JAQZBX010039628.1 coordinate 16,835, forward strand.
TATGTTACCTTAGAATTATTCTGCAAGTGTTTCATAAACTTCAGAGACTTGTCTCCCCAAGCAGCTTAAGAGTAAGCAATTGCCCCCATATCAACTAAACTCATTATCTGGCTCTAGAGTCAGACTGCATTTATTTCAAACTACCACAGCGCATCAAGTATTTCCAATCTAATGTTAATAACACTTAAGCTATGAATCCTTGACCAAGTTATTTAGGACATAGTCCAGTGCTAAGAATTAAGTCTTAATATAGGTCTTAAGTATTATTGTACTTAATGACAATAACAACAATTATAATAACAGCTATGATCATTTATTAACAACAAATGCTTGCCAAATTAAGATAAGGAACATCATAGTATTAACCATTAAATAATCAGAGTATGAAGATGAATACAATAGTGGTAATGTAGCCCTTCTAATATCAATATCTGAGTGCAAGGACTGTGTCCTATTCATTTTTTTAAAAGCAATTTTATTGAGATATATTCATATACTATTCAATCAACCTAAAGTGTACATTCAGTGGGTTTTGGTATAATTACAGAGTTGTGCATTCATCACTGCAATCAACACTAGAGCATTTTCATTACTCCAAGAAGAATAAACCACCATCCCTTAGCAGTTACCTCTCAATCCCTCTATCCACCCCCACCATTACATTTTATATACAAACAATATGCAGTATTCTGTATTTGGTTTCTGTCACTTAGGATAATTCTTGCTCTCTCTTTTTATCACCTCTATCCAATTAAAAGCATTTAGAATCAACCAAATTATCAATTCTGAACAAATTAAACAAATGTTCCCCATTCTCTATTCTCATTCTATCTTCTAGTGACCAATCTTCTAGCTATTAACTCTATGGCTCTACCCATTATGTTTAGTTCATACTAATGAGATCATACAATTTTTGTCCTTTTGTGTCTGGCTTGTTTCACTCAACTTAATGTCCTCAAGGTTCATCCATGTTGTTATATACATCACAACTTCATTTCTTCTTATAGCTAAATAATATTTCACTGTATGCATATACCACATTTTGTTTATCCATTCATCTGTTGATGGACACCTGGGATGCTTCCATATTCATTTTATATGCCTCGCACCTGTACAGTGACTGGCCCGTGACTAAGTACTCTGTTATATCAGTAAGTAAATTGAATAAATTTAACCCAGAGATTGAAATTTTAAGACAGACAACTTAACTATATATATTAGAAGCTAGTATCTCAGGATAAAATACTGAGAAATACTGGCCCACAGGAGAAAGGAAAAAAAAAAAAAACTACTAAAAAGTATGCTGGGAACCTAGCAGTTGGAACTAATATCAGGGGAAATCAAAAGAGACAAAAAATCATGGTGTTACATTTATTTATATTTTCGAATAAATGTAGAGAAACAATCATCACAGACTATATAGTCAGTGAAAAAAGCAAGTTGCACTGGGGAGTGGCTGTAGCTCAAGGTGGTTGAGCACCTGCTTCCCATGTATGAGGTCCTGGGTTCGATCCCCTGCACCTCTTTAAAAAAAAAAAAAGCTGCTGAAGAATATGTATTGTATGATACCATTTGCCTTTAGATAAAAAAGGTGGTTTAGCTTGTTATTTTCTTTATATGTAAATAAATTCATACCTATTTAGCCCTTCACCCACGGGGGGTTTTTGGTTATCATCTAAGTAGACAATAACTTCTTTCCTTCGGATATGCACAATATCATCCAAATTTAAATTTGTCAAGTTCACATCTCCTTCAAAATAGATTGAGCCATAACCTAAAAGAGAAAATAGTTTAAAAACTCATACTATATGAGGACAGATACCTACTTTATAAATGTAGGGTTTAAATAATCAGTAGAAGCAAGCAGTTCTGAACTTTAATCAAGATTTTAAATCACCTAGCAATTTCTAGAGTGGGTTATCTTCTCCATATGTTAAGAATGGGGACATAGTGGGTGACATCAGTAACACTGTAATGTAGTTTGACATCTGCATTTTACATCACTAATGCTATCTTCACAACAATTTTCTTAAATCTCTTCCTTAGTATCTATAATGTTACTATATAAACTCTTAGCATTACAATGTACACACTATTTTTTCTACAAAACAGCAAAGTGAGATTTCCCCCCCAAGGAAGTTATAACTACAACTGCATAATATGAAGTTGAATATAAGTATTACCTATCTCTTCTCAACTATTCAATTTTCTCACTTAGTATTTCTTGACCTTTCCAATATTTTCCTTACTTGTGGAAAACTTAAATGGGCCAAATAGTCACAAGACCAACAAAGGCATACCAAAACCCACAAAATGTTGTATGGTTCTAGTTTTTCTTGTTTTATTACCTGTCAATCAAAGTATCTATTATTCAGGCCAAGGCATTTTAAGGATGGGCCCAAATGTAAGAAAAAGCAGGCTCATCTATCAAGAGCTTCCTTTACTTAGTAACAAAAACAAGATGCAGATCTCTGTGGCTTATATACTATGAACTCCTAAACTCTCACTCACCTTTACGACCAATAGTGAAGTCAGACACAATGCATTCTCCTTTTTCATTGGTAATTTTAGCAAGGTCATCCATAGATGGAATAGTATAGTAACCAACCTTAGTGAGAACAATGCCTATAACAAAAGAAAGAGGAAATATAATATTAATAGTGATTTTTTTGGGTAGAGGAGTTCTATTACTTAATCACTTTTTCATTTTTTAAAATTTCTACAAAATGAGCATTTTACTGGTTTTGTACCAAACACTAATTCTAGGAGACATGATGGTTTTTTTTTGTTTTGGTTTTCAATGTTATGTTTTTTAAAAATCAATTTTACTGATATATATTAATAAAGTGTAACTCCACCCAAAATGTACAATCAATGGTATTCAGTATAATCACAGTTGTGCATTCATCACTCTAATCATTTTTAGAGCATTTGCATTATTCCAGTAATAATAATACTAAAAAACAAAAACCAAACAAAACTCATCACCTCTCAATCTCTCTATGCTTCCCCTGCCACACACAGCTGTTATTGTTTCCTTCTAATTTATTTGTGCTTATATTTTAAAGAAAGTCTTATACATGTAATATCACCCATATTCATATTTTACATGAGGCTTCACTATGTTATACAGTCCCACGTTACATTTTTTAGCTTTCTTTCTATTGATATAAACGTCCTTAGGCTTTCCCTTTCAACCACTGTCGTTCCTATATAATAGCTCTGCTAGTCACAGCATGATGTGTTCTCACCATTTCCATTCATTCTCAAAAGATTTACAATCTTTTAACCAATTCTGTAAAGATTAACCATGAGCTTTCCATTCTCTACCCTCATTCTATTTTCTGGTGATCTATATTCTAATTATTAACTCCATGTGTTTACATAATATATTCAGTTCATAATAGTGCAATCATACAGTATTTGTTCTTTTATGTATGGCTTGCTTCACTCAACATAATGTCCTCCAGGTTCATCCATGTTGTCATATGCGTCACGATTTCATTTCTTCCTACCACTGCATAATATTCCATCATGTGTATACACAATTTGCATATGAATTCATCAGCCGATGGACACCTGGGTTATTTCCAACATTTGGCAATCATGAATAACACCTCTATGAACATCAGTGTGCAGATGTGTCTACTTGTGTCACTGCTGTCAGTTCTTTTGGATATATACCTTGCAATGGTATTGCTGGGTCACAAGGCAAGTCTATATTCAACTTCCTTAGGAAGTGCCAAACAGTCCTTCACAGTGGCTGTACCATTCTACATTTCCACCAACAGTGAATAAGGGAAGTGGCTGTGGCTCAATTGGTTGGGCTCTTGTTTACCATATGGGAGGCCTGGGGTTCGATTCCCTGGGCCTTCTGGTGAATGTAAGCCGGCCCGCGCGGCGAGCTGACGCAGCAAGATGACACAACAAAGGGAGACAAGCAGACAGAGAAAAACGCACAGCAAATGGACATAGCAAGCACAAGCAGCAAGGGTGTGTGTGGGGGAATAAATAAAAGTAAATCTTAAAAAACAAAAAACAAACAAAAAAAAACTGAATAAGCATTCCTATCTCTCCACATCCTCTCCAACATTTACAGTTTCCTGACTTTTTAATAGTGGCCAGTCTAATAGGTGTGAAATGATATCTCAGTGTAGCATTTCCCTAATCACTAGTGATGTTGAACATTTTTTCATGTGTTTCTTCCCCATTTGTATTTCTTCTTTGGACAACTGTCTTTTCAAGTCTTTTGCCCATTTTAAAATTGGGTAGTAGTTTGTCTTTTTTATTGTTGAGGTATACTATCTCTTTATATATCATGGATATTAGACCCTTATCAGACATGTGATTGCCAAATATTTTCTCCCACTGAGTCAGCTGCCTTTTCACCCTTCTGACAAAGTCCTTTGAGATGCAAAAGTGTTTAGTTTTGAGGTGGTCCCATTATCTGTATTTTCTTTTGTTGCACATGCTTTGGGTGTAAGGTTTAAGAAACTACCGCCTACCACAAGATCTTGAAGAGGTTTTCCTACATTTTCTTAGAGTTTTATGGTTGTCACTTTTATACTTAGGTCCTTGATCCATTTTGAGTTAATTTTTATATAAGGTGTGAGATAGGGGCCCTCTTTCTTTTTTTTTGATATGGATATCCAGTTCTCCCAGCACCATCTGTTGAACAGACTGTTCTGGCTCAGCTGGGTAGGCTTAGCCTTATCAAAACTCACTTGACTCTGCATCCCAAATTTAAAGTTGGAGGAACTACAGCCTCTGTTGGGGTTCTCCTGGATCCACTGGCCTCAATGACAGAATTAATTTTCTCCATGGTCAATTCTTCTTTGAAATGAACAGACTATCCACTTCCAGGGAAACACCAGAAATGTAGCACTTACTTTCTCTCAAAGCCATATGAATTATCTCTCGGCACTGAAAAAAGTTTAAGAGACTATACTTGTCCTCAAATTGAAAGGGTCTAACTATATTTTTCAAGACAATGTTTCTTTACTTATATATTAATTTTTTGAGTGATTTTCTCTATATTATTCTCAACATGTCACATTTTATTGTAATTTGAAATTATATGAACTATAGCAATAAAAAATTTTGATAAAAAAAAAAACACTTGACTGTATATGTGAGACATTATGTTTTTTTTAAAAAGTTTCATGGTCAAATAAGCTGAAGAACATTCACATATATTACAGACTCTTAAAAACTCTCCATGGGAAGCAGGTGTGGCTCAATGGATAGGGCCCCCGTTTACCATATGGGAGGCCCGGGTTCGAGTCCCGAGGCCTCCTTGTGAGGGCACGCCGGCCTGAGCAGTGCGGTGGGCTGATGCAGCAACCTCACAGCAGGAAGCGGGTGTGGCGCAATGGATAGAGCACCCGTTTACCATATGAGAGGCCCCGGGTTCGCTTCCCGGCACCTTCTTGTGAGGGCGCCGTGGGCTGATGTGGCAAGACCTCACAGCAAGGGGGAGATAAGCAGACACAGAGAAGACACGCAGCGAATGGACACAGCAACACAAGCAGCAAGGGGGGGATAAATAAATAAAATAAATAAATCTTTAAAAAAAAATAAAAAAAAGAAAAAGAAAAAGAAAAACTCTCCAAAAATGAAGCCTGCCTACATCTCCTTAACCTAATATTTCTCAGACTTAATTAAGCAGAGAACCTTCTTTTCATATGACACTCAGTAACATCTTGTGGTATGAACAGCATTTCATAAAATACACTCTGGGAAGGGCTTACTCAATCCATTTTTTCTTTTGTTATATATACCCCCAGTAGAATAACTTGCCCTGGCTTACACAGTAATTTAGTGGCAGAGGTGGAGCTAAAATTCCAAACTTTCTGTTTTGTAACCTATTGTCTCCTATTGTTTCCTATTAACCTCGTGTCTTTCAAATTTACATCTTCAAACAGAGACCTAAAAACAAGATGAAAAGTCCTACATGAGAAAGTCCCATACACAAATGGAAGCTTAAAGGCCTGCATTATTGTTATTAAAAGAAGTATTAACTAGGATGCTCATTATAAATACTCTTTTCCCATTTGATAGCTAGAGGTCAGGCTAACCTACTCTAGAAGAATATAATTTAAGGCAGACATCAAATCAAACTCTAGCAACATCCAT
>JAQZBX010039629.1:0-22969 GCA_029593785.1 Cabassous unicinctus
CCAAATCAAGGGTCATCAGGAGATGCCTTCTCCCTGAGCTACAACTGTGGGTGATCAGGCAGGGCACAATGGCAGTATTTGCCAAGCTCCACTTCTATGAGTTCTATTGATTTCAGCTTCTGACTTCTGTGAAGTAAGCTAATCAAAGGCCTCCAAATGAATAGTTCAATCAAAGGGTTTCCCCACAGAGGAAAGGACCAATTTAAAATCATAATTTTCTGGGGTCAAAAAAGTGTCAACTAAAACAGAAACTATGCATGATGAACTTTATGAAGCATGCAATGGTTTCAAAGTTTCATCAATGACATTTGTCTCATACAAGTTTCAACATATTGTATTTTTTGGTATTGCCTCTTTAGACTGCTCAGAACAAGTTTTCTTGTAGTTGATGGAAGAATTTTAGTCTTACAGGATTATTGTCCCTGTTTCTGTATTATTTGGGTTATCAATACCTTCAAATAATCCCTGTAAGAGTTGTTACAGTTGCAATCACAACAAAAGGAAGTATAGCATTTCTTAGTAAAAAATGTTTATCACATGAAAATGTGGGGCCATTTGAAAAACTACAAAATCTGAAGTTATATAAGAGACTGAATAATCCATGGAAAATGAATTTTCCTTATTTCTTTTTATGATACATTCGAAATTGATATCAAATATGAATGTTATCACCTGGCATCATAATGTGCTTAATTTCACCTAAAACATGAAAAAGAAGCAACAGATTGGTAACAGCAGAAGGTGATTATTCTCCCATAAAAATCATATATGAAAAATATAATTACATTATTGTATATAGTCACATTATACTGGCAAATGGACTACTAAGTGACACTGGACAAATCATTTAACACTAAAAAATATTGAAAGATACTTCATTCTACAGAAGCTGTAAAATTCAGAGTGATTGCAAAATAAAATGTGATGAATTAAAGTTCAAATTGAAGAAAATTTAGAAAGATAATTTTATCATCTTATTATGCAATTAGCATTACAGAAAATGATTTAATATAAACAAAAATATATTATAATTTCACATCATTTAAACGAAAAGTATCAATTAATTTGTAATACAAACAAAATGAAACAAACTAGTAGAAAATATTTGTAATATATAGTGATAAATCATCAACACAATTCTTAAGTAAATAAAATCTCTTGGATCTTTGTCAGTTGAAGAGGAGGGGGAAATTTCACAGCAGTGAGATAAAGATGAAAAAAAATTTTATACTATAATGGTGCTGGACTTCAAAGACAATTTAAATAAAGCCCATTTTTTTCTCTTGGGTTCAAAAAATTTAAAGATCACTTCAGAAATCAATCAATGAAGAGGAAAATATCAGTCATCATTGATGAAGTAAAAGGTAAAGGGGATGGAAGTGGTCTGTAACCAGCTGTCACTCTGAACTACCCCACATATTAACATAAATACAGGAAAACATAATGAGAGTGTGTTTGGGTCTAGGGAGCAGACAGACTCAGGATTATTGTGAACAGAGAAGAAAAGAAATAACCCACTTAAATAGGTTCTCAAACCTGCTGTAATAAAATACAACTAACTAGGTGATTTTAAACAACATAAACTTATTTCTCAGTTTCGAAGATAGGAAGTGTGAATCAAGGTGTGGTAGGATCATATTCTCTCTCTCTCTGAAAGCTAAAGAGGGGAAGGGATCCTTCCCTCCGTTTTCCTATCTTGTGGACATTATCAGGCATATTTTTGTTCCTTGGCTTTATGACAGCACAACTGTAGGTTCTGTCTCTATTTACATAGCCATCTTCCCTCTCTGATTGGATCTGTATGTTCTCCTCTTCTAATAAGAACAATTTTCATAATGGACTCAGGCCTACACTAATCCATCTCAACCCCATCTTAACTTCATTATATCTGAAAAGAACATATTTCCAAATTAGGTCACACTCACAAGTTCTGGATTTTGAATGTCTGCCTATCTTTTGGGAACTCACAAATCAACTCATAACACACCTTAAGTCTTCACAGTTTCTCTTATACTTCAGCCACATAAAATTAAAGCACTTATAAGGTATTGTGTTCCTCTTTTTAGGGTAAAATGAATAGAGCAAGAAGGAAATTGTGCAAGTTATTATGAAGAGGTAATTCCTCCCGATTGAGACAAGACACAGGATCCGTGGCCCTTTCCCATACTCCTATCAAGTGGCTTTTCCCCTCTATTACTACTACTCTTCTGAGTGTCATTCTAGGACACTGTATTAGCCTTGTCAATTTAAACCAGAGAAAACTCAAAATAAGAACAGGGATGAAATCCTTATTTAGTTAAACATTAAAGAATTCTAATTTCTTATTTTGATTAGCGTAACAGTATTGATGCTTTTGAAGTTTTTTGGGATCCCTCTGTTTCTACTGCCTGGAAGCCTTCTCATGTGGAATAGGAACAATTCTTCAGGAATTCACAAATAAGTGTATTGCTAAATATCTCATTAACCACAAACATTTCCAGTCACACAGATTACCACAGCATTTTCTTCCCACACACCAAATGTAAAATCTATGACTAAATTTGGACAAAGGGATATTTATGTGTTTTATACTTAATAAAGTTACTATAGATTGTGCCTGAAGTAAGGAAAGTAAATTGAGAAATTCTTCTGCATTATAGCTTTCCCAAGATGATATGTTTCTAGAGTACCTGACCTGGGAACCTAAATTTAACTTGTCAGAATTTTTCCAACAAATGTTTGATTATGAAAAATGTTTGGTGGACAACCATCAATGATGTATAACCTCTATAATTTCTAGGGAAAGCCATTGATTTTTTCCTTCCTTGTTCCTGGTATGGGAAATTTGCAAAGATGCCAATACTATACTCAGATTTTATTTCTAGTTCTTTCTTTTTCCTTTCAGCATACTAGTAGCCTCCTAAACTCTATATTTCCAGTCTTGCAAGACAAGTTTTATCATAAACTTCTCAAATTTCCTTGCTTTGTGATTTATTTCCTACTACCCTATTTCTGTCAGAAATGCTTATTAGATTTTCACAGTTTGATTCCCTTTCTTCCTTGCTACATGCTTTACATACTTTTATGGCCCAGCCATTTCTTTTTTCAACTTATAAATTCTCTCTTATGTTATTTTCCCTTCAAAAATTATAAAATGTATGATCTGCAGTTCTTAGACAGCTTGCACTTTTCAAACAGCATTGCCCAATTTCCAGTACCAATTTAGATATTCCCTGCAAAGTTTTCTCCTATTTTCTAACATCTGTATCATGCTTCTCTTGTTTTTCTTAATATAGTTTTCTTTTAAGTTTCAATACTTTTCATTAGGGTTTTAATCCACTTAGTTTGGGTTTGTCTTTTCAGCAGTCAAGCTATGTGCTGCCCAACTAATTGCCATATCACCTTTAAACTCATGTATTACATTGAGCATTTTCTACTGATTCAAAACTGCCTCAATTTTCATAGTCAGGTTACAAAATAATGCCTTTAAGAGAGTTTCCCATCTGCTGTTACTCACAGAGAGCTTCTCAATTCTCTCTTGCAAACTTTTACTCATTGGAAAAGTAAGACAATTGTTACTTTGACATATTGATTCTTCACTTTTGACATGGGCTGCATTAACTGGGCAAGTACTGAATCAAGAAAACACAGCTTCAAAAGCAGCAGAAGAAGCTTATGGCACAATTGCTACTCCCTATAAAAGCCATCCTGATGTAGAACCAACTTCTGCTCCCATTGTGGGTCAGTGGCCCTGTTCCAGAGAAAGCAGCATGGCCTCTACGCATATACTAGGATGCATGTATGTGAATGCCAATCCATGTGGTTGCAGTCTGAGAGACTGAGCTGATGAGCTTAATGCAGGCTCATGCTCCCATAATGTTTTTCACCCTCAGCTGGTCCAGTGTGGAAAACAATTTTACATAGTAGACTGAGCAAAGCACTATCTGCATTAAGTCATACAAGAGAAAACCCTGGAGGAAGTGAAACTCTATTTCAAAGGTGGTAGAGAGGGCATTCATTCAAACTCCTGTGACTTGATAATGTTGGAATTCTTAATGCTACTAGCACTGAAAAAAAGATATCAGACCTAAATTATCAGTGTTGGAAATGAAGATGTCAGATATTTATAGAGAATAGGGGAATTTTAGGGGAATGTTATGAAAACTATAAACATAAAATTGATAAGTTAGATAAAATGGAACAGTAACTCCAAAACCATAAACTGTGAAAATTCACTCAAATTTAAATAAATAAAATGAAGAGAATTTTTACTGTAAAGATTTGAATTTGTAGCTGTTAACCCTCAGGAAAGTACTGTTATTTACCCAGTTGGTTACATTGGCAGATTCTACAAAATATTTAAAGACTTAAAAGGAGAAATGATATTAGTGTTCTACAATTTTTTTTGCAGAAAATCATTTATAAGAACAGCATTCTGCAGTAACAAAACCCAACACAAGCAGTAGTAGAAAAGTAAATTACCAAAAATATCTTTCACAAATATAAATACAAAAATTCTTAACAAAGTATTAAATTGAAACCAGTAACAAACACAAAAATTTATAAACAATGACCAAGTGAGGCTTTTACTGAGAAAGCATAGATGGCTCAATATTGGAAAAACTTCAGTGATCTCCACATATTAGTCTAAATAAAAAAATAAGGTCATGGCAATTGATATAAGAAAACATTAGATAAAATTCAACATGCATTCACTATAATAACTACCAACCAAACTGGAATTCAAGGAAACTGCCTTGAAATAAAAAATCATACTTAGTGATGAAAGACTGAATGTTTAATCACTAGAAATGGGAACAATGAAAGGATGGTTATTCCCTCCATTCCTAGCTGAAGCCTCTGCGGGGCTTCGTGGGGTTCACGGGAGGTGAGGACGACGCGGTGCTGAAAAGACGACCACGGAGACGAGGCTGATGGCGCAGGTCTGCTTTATTGCGGAAGTGGGTATGGCTTTATAGGGTTAAGAGGTGGCGTGCTGGTTACTGATTGGTTTGGCTCAGGGTTTGCTACTATAGGTTGCCGGAGTTGTTGCTAGGCAGGGAACTGGTCACAGGGTTAGGCAGGCAGGGGGGAAGGGGGGGAAACTTGGCGGGAGACTTGTGGAGGAGGGCTGTTTTAATCGGTCACTCGCGGCAGGGGCCCGGTTAGGCGTGGTCACCTTATCCGGGCCAAGTGAGCAGAGGCGTTGTCACCTCTTGCAGCACTTTCTGCTACTGAGGCCAGCCAAGTGCCCTATATTCCACAACACCTAGCAATAATACAAAATCATAAATAGTAATAAAACACTGAGAGCATAAAAATGACTAAAAGTATCCCCATTCACATAGGACATATTGATAGAATTTCTCAAAAATCTACACAAAAATAAGCCTTCATGAAATAACCAAGTTTTGAAAGGACCCAGAATTCAGAGAAAATACCCAATAACCTTATTTCTATGTCCAGCAATGTAAAATATGACAGTAAATATTTAAAAAGAATATTACAATTAACTACAATTTAATGAAAAATAAAATGCTACAATAAATATCTACATGCAATATGTACAGAATCTGTAGTCCACAAACTAAAAGATGTTTGATGGAATATATCAAATATCTAAGTTGAGACACATGCTGCGTTTATGGACTGTAAGAATCAACATACAAGATTATATTTTAACATTGATCTATACATTCACCAAATCCTAGTTAAAACACCAGAAGTCTTTCTATAGATATAGACCAACTGGTTTTTAAACTAAAATGGCCAAGTTAAAAAACTAAAGTAGGCAAAATTATTTTCAAAAAGAATAATAAATATGGATGAAACACACTATCATATTTTCAGACTTACTCTGTGGTATGATTTTGTGGTATGTTGACAAATAAACAAATGTATCAATGGACATATGCAGACAGTTCTATAAACCCATATACATATGGTCATTTGATGTTTGACAATAATATAAAGACTAGCCAATGGAAAAAAATTGTTTTTGAAAAATTGATGTGAGAATGTTTCGACATTCATATATTAAAAAAGGAATCCCTTCTTAAACCAACAAATGTATAATAAGAAATAAATCACAAATGTCTATTGTAAAATTGTAACTTTTTTCTGAAAAAATATAGAAGGTATTATCATGAATAAAGATAGGCAAATTTTTCTTAGAAATGATATTAAAAGCACAAATTATGATGGAAAAATAATAATACACTAGACTTCATTAAAATAAAAATAGATTTCTGAAAAATGAAAAGAACAATGCTTACAATTTGGGTAAAGTATTTGCAAATCACATATTTGATGAAGGACATATATCCAGAATATATAAAGAACACTTAAAACTCCAGAAGAATTAAAAAAAAAAAAAAAAAAAAAAAAAAAAAACCACTACAAATAAACAAGTACAGACAATTCACCAAGAGCAAAAAGGATTTCAAATAAGCACATGAAAAGAATCCCAGAAGCAATAGTCATTGTGGAAATGCAAATTTAAACTAACTTGAGAAACCATGGCTATAATAAAATATGACAAAAATACCAAAATATCCTAAGGATGTGTAACAACTGGAAATCTTCTACAATGTTGGTATGATTTTAAAATAATACAGCCCCTTTGGAAAGCTTTTTTCTGTTTCTAATAACCTATTTTCAGCATATGTCCCCAGTATTCCCCTGCTATGAATGTATATGAAAGAAAAAAAAATACATTAACTCAAGAACTATTATTTATATATTTGTAACTCTATTTATAATCACCAAAATCTATAAACAAACTAAATGTCCTTCAATATGAGAAAGAGTAAAACCACAGTGGAGACTTCTGGGAAATAATGCTGGAGAGGCAGGCAGGGCTTAACTGTCTTATAAAAACCACAGGGAAATGGCAAAAAACTTTCTGAGGGAATTGTTTCAGGGGTCAGCAGACCAGGTTAGTGCTGCACAAATCCCAGGAGGATAAGGGACAGAGAGACAAGGAAACCAAAATGGCAACCATGAGTTACCAAAACCCTGCAGCAGCCATGGCACACATTCCACACCCTCAAGGTGCACAGCCTGGATAAAATCCATAGCCCACAGCAGATGACTGAGAGAAGAACAGACATCTTCTTCCCTGGGAAGATGGAGGGTGAGGTGGAGGGCAGAGAGTGGTGTCTCTTCAATGAACTTGGCCAGTAGAACCTGCTTTGAATATTGGCTCTGGCAAGATCAGAATCACAAACAAATAAAAAATCAGACAGAATGTAACCAAACGACCAGATATACAAGAGCTACTAAAGGGAGTGGTGCAGCCTGAAAGGAAAAAACAAAACAAAACAAAACAAGGATGAGAGATTGGAGAAGACTGTAAAAATTAAGGTTATTACAAAGGATAAATTAAATGGTACAAAGACAGACCATAGTAAGATATGACAATGGTAAGTCAAAGGATAAAATGGAGGAAGTAAGTAATGCATTTAGAGTAATAACATTGAATGGTAATATATTGAATTCCCCAATCGAAGACACAGACTGACAGAATGGATTTTTTTAAAATAGAGCCATCTATATGTTTTCTACAAAGACTTACCTCAGGATACAACTAGGTTGAAAGTGATAGTTTGGAAAAATGTATTCCAGAAAATTGATCTGGAGTAGTGAAATATGAGACAATATAGATTTTAAAGGTGAAAATGTTATAAGTGATGAAGAAAGTCATTAGACATATTAATAAAATGGGTAATTCACAAAGAAGAAATAAATATAATAGCTGTTTATGCACCAAACTTGAGTGACCCAAAACACATGAGGAACACACTGGAAAAACTGAAGGGAGAAAACCATGTCTCTACAATAATAACTGGAGACTTCAATACACCACTCTAAGCATTGGATAAGTAGGATAAATAAGGAAACAGATTGCTTGAAAAATGTAAGTGAATTAGACCTAACAGACATTTATAGAGCATTACACTCCAAAACATTCTTTTCAAGAGCTCATGGATTCTTCTCCAGTATAAGTCATATGTTGAGTCACAAGAATGGTCCTAGTAAATATAAAAAGACTGAAATTATACAAACAACAACAGTTTCTCTGATCATATTGTAATGATGCTGGAAATCAATAACGGATGGAAAAAGGAAATTCACAACTATATGGAGATAAAACACTCACAAATGATGAGTGGATCAAAAAAGAAATTGCAAGTGAATTTCATAAATATCTTGAGATGAATGAAAATGAGAAAACAACATATCAAAACCTAAGACACAGCAAAGGCAGTCCTGATAGAGAAATCTTTAGGACTCAACACTTACTTTAAAAAAGAAGACAGAGCTAAAGGCAAAGACCTATCTGGAATCTGGACACATGAGGGAACTAGAAAAAAACAACAAACTAATCCTAATCCAAGCCAAAGGAAATAAATAATAAAGATCAGAGCAAAACTAAATGAAATTGAGAACAGCAACAACAAAAACAATAGAATCAACAAATCCAACAATTGGTTTTTTAAGATCAACAAAATCTACAACCCCTTGGCTAGGCAGACAAAGAAAAAAGAGAGAAGATGCAATTAAATAATATGAGAAATGGGAGGAGAGAGAGCACAACTGACCCTCCAGAATTAAGAGAGATCATAAGAGGACACTACAAACAATATATACCAAAAATCTAGACAACATATGAAATGGTCAAATTCCTAGAAAAACAGCTACACTGACCCTAGAAGAAAGAGAAGACCTCAACAAAACATTCACAATTAAAGAGATTGAAACAGTCATCAAAAATCTCCCCAAGATGAAAAGCCTGGGACCAGATGGCTTCACAGGTGAATTCTACCAATCATTCAAAGATGATCTAATACCAATCTTAGTAAATCTCTTCCAAAAAAATTGAACAGGAAGGAACTAAACCAAAATCATTCTATGAAAGTCAACATCACCCTAATAACAAAACCAGATAAAGATGATATGTTATGTAAAAAGAAACAAAAAATTATAGGCCAATATCTCTAATGATAATAGATGCAAAAATGCTCAGTAAAATACTTGTAAACCAAATTCAGAAGCGAATTAAAAGAATTATACACCACGAACAATTGGGTTTTATCCCAGGTGTGCAAGGTTTTTCAACACAAGATGATCAGTGTAATTAAATACATTAATAAAATGAAGAAAACTCACATGATCCTCTCAATTAATGCAGAAAAGATATTTAACAAAATACAGCATCCTTTCTTGATAAAAACACTCCAAAAGATAGGTATAGAAGGAAGATTTTGCAAAATGGAAAAGTGCATGTATGAAAATCCCACAGCTAGCATTAATAAGTGGAGTTTTATGGAGCTGATTTCAGGGAAAAAATTCTTACAAGGAATTTGTTTGGTGCTGCAGTGCTCATTTCTATACCTGGGCAACTAGAGCCGTGTCCTTGGTTCTCTGAAGATAAAACTAAAGAAGCCTGGTTGTCTGGTGTTGTTTGGAGCTGGAATTTCAATTCTGCAATTCTCAAGTGTGACAGAGAAGTGGAGCCTGTTTTGCCTAAGCAACATTTTGAGGAATGTTCTTTTATTCAAGAATATCAAGATTCCACAAGAGATGAGGGCTTGAGGTTAGACAGTGAGACAAATCTTTCCCAGCATCATTGATTTGATAGTCATATTTGATTTTATCCAACATTTTATTTTGAAACTTTACAAAGATATAGAATAATTGAAATGCTATAGTGAACACCTTTGTAACTTTCAACAGAATTTATTAATTGATACTATTCTACCTACACACACATAGTTTTAAATTTATAGATATATTCTTTCAATTGTTTCATAAAGAGTACACATTCATTTAACAAATATAATTATATCATATAGGTATATATCTTCTTAAAATATAAACCAATCTTCTTAAATATAAACCAATCTTCTTAAAATATAAACCATTTTCTCAAAGCACCAATTAAAATTGTGAAAGTATGTTGCAAAAATTCTGACACATCCTCCATAAATATTTTAGAACAAACCTGATGAATTCAGGAAATTCTCCAGCAAAATCACATCATACTTTTTTTTTTTTTTAAGGAGGTACCAGGGATTGAACTCAGCACCTCCTACCTGTGAGGCAGGCATTCAACCACTGAATTACATCTGCTCCCCAATAAGAATTTTTTTTTCCATTTATTTGTTTATTTTTAGAAGTAGTGGGGAGTGAACAGGGACCTCATACATAGGAAGCAGGGGCTCAACCACTTGAGATGTATCTGCTCCCCAGAATCACATCATTCTTATAGGCAAGGAAGAATGCTAATCTTAACATTAACGTTAACGTTAATCATTAACAGTATTACATGTGCATGGTAAATAGCATTAAAATATAAATGTGCATAATGATATATTAAAATAGTGTTAAACTTTACTTGTCATGAATAATGCAAAGTTAAAAACAAGTTGATTATTCAATCATATTTTACTGGAATGTTGCTTTCTGGTTACAGAAAAAATATCATAATATTAATTCATAGTTCACTTTTATCAGGTATAACAATTCCTGTTAAAAACTTTTCTTGCATCTTACTCTACTAGAACTTGAGAAGAAATAAAATTGTCAATCTTGTAAAATTGTCTTTTTCAACATATTAAGTTTATTAGTTATAAAATGATAGCCCATTATTAGTTTGGTAATGATGGTATTTTTGTTAGTTTTGTTTTTTCAAGAAGTGAAGCCTATTCCCTCTAAAGTCCTAACTGTTGCTTTTCCAAAGGGGAAAGGGGATATGATATAAATTACAGAACAAATTACAATATGAACTCTTTATATAAGTGAGGTGTGTGTTTCTTTACTGCTCCATTGTTGTTGACTGGATCATTTTACTTTCATCTTGCTGAAACTTCGTATTGGTAATGAAATCTCTGAAACTGAAAAAGCAATAAAACCCTTTGCTAAATTCTGGATTGTCTAAGCTAAAAGAAACATTTAGATGTTTGTAAAGATGTTAATATGGTGAGAAAATTTACACATCTAAGGTACTTGTTAAAACTAAATATTAATTAGGTAAGGCAAACTGTGTATTTTTTAATAATATTAGATTGGTGGGTTAAATAAATGAATAGAAATAGTTTGTTCAAATAATGTGCATAGGCACACACAGTTGTCTAAAACCTTTGCACATAAATGTCTGTTGTATCTAAAGTATGTTTCTGACCTAAGTACCTTTCTTGTATTTCCTGTAGGAATGGTCTATGAGCCCTACAAGTCAAGAAGGACCTTACAAAGCAGGGGAAGCGATTACACACTAGAAGGGATTTTATGATTGATTCTTCTAGTTTATCAGCTATCAGCCCATTATGCTAAAACGAGAAGTGAACGAACTCTTCTTCATCGATATTTTTAATGACAATTTATTAACCTATTAGCTAATGCATTTTAACCATAACATTTCCTTGATGTTGATATAATAAATTATGCATTGAGTTATCAAAATAACATTGGTCATTTTGATTAATAAACTTGTTTTCTTTTTCTCTATATGGTCGAAACTTAAAGTAACTCTTTGTTACAGAAAGAATCTTCATATATGGTAAGTTTGCCTTTCACCACATGTAAATTTGGAAGTCACAGAAATAAATGAAAAGTTAATTCCTGGTTAATTTCCCATGTACGGGCTAATCCTAGTCATATGTCCCTTGTTCTGGAACCTCCTTAGATGGTTGGCTGTTTGTGAATATGAAAAAAGCTTATTTCCAGATTTATAATTCATAAACTCATTTGCTTATATCCTGAACAAGTCATCCCACAAAGTAGGTGGCGATTACACTGCATAAAGATTTTTCTGATTTAGAGCATAATAGCTGTTTATCTCTTCTCTTAATAAAAATGATTACAAAAAGTTTTCCTCAGCAATATATTATTAACAAAATTATCACTTTTTCAAAATATAAGGGCAAGTTCTATGACGCCATTATGTTAGCATCAACATCAGAGGTTTGTTAACATTTTTTTTTTCCCACATGAACAAATTCTGCATTTTATATGCCAATACCAAGTTTGACTTAGGAAACATATACATTCAAGAGAACTATTTAGGGAAACTCAATTGTCATTTCTTCACAATACATGTTGGTCATGTAGCCTCAATAGATCCCATGTACATATTTTAAATAAGAGATTATTGACTTATTTCTCATAATCCATGTTTAGAGAAAATAAGTCAATTTTGTAAGTGTGGTTATAACAATGCAAATATTTTTTGCTCCAAACTCTTTATTCACCCATTTAACAATCTTTTATTCACTGAATAATGTTATCTAAGTATTTTTGTGTAGTACAAAAAAAAATTTTTTTTAAAGTTCAATTGTTTACAGTGCATTACTGAAAATCATTGATTTTACCTCAATAGGATGCTGAGGTGCTGCTGTTTAGCAAAATGAAAGAATAGAAATATTAATAGTGCCATTAGGGAAAGAGTAATAACATCTTCCAAGTAATCTGATCATTTCTTATTAAAATCTTTCTGGGGAAAAATAAAACTTGGTAGAAAATAATAATTCTATTTGTTTGAATAAACCATTATGTATACTTTGCAATATTTATGCTACAAATCTTATCTGAGCCAAGAAATCATGAAAAATGTCTATGAGGTAAAAGAAATGAGGGTTGAGAAGTGGTGTAGGGGAACCATAGACTTATTTTGACATTTTATTTTCAAAACATATTTTCTGCTTGAATATTATATCAGGCACATGTGCTGTTTTTAAAATCAGATATTAGTTTATAAAGTAACAAAAATTCTACATATATATCAATTTGCTGACATTGAATTAAATTAAATTAATTTGTAAATAATCATAAACTTTGTGATGATTGGGCTTTTCTCATATACTGAAATGTAAATAGAAAGTCAAACAAGGGTAAATAAAAATAATATGTCCTCATTATATAAATTTTAAATAAAATGTGCTCTCAAGTACTTAAATTTTAATGGAAAATGGATTTGAATATGTATATAAACAGGACTGTTTTTTGTTGGGTTCACATTCAGACACTATTAAAAAGGTTTCATTTATATTATATAATCTAAATTTAATGTGTATTAAGGTATATTTTTTGAAGATATAACATGTCAATTTTAAATAATTATGATTGTTAAATTATAGAAATATTGGCATATTTATTTCTTTCCAATAGAAACACTTTGTCAAACCAGGTAACACACAATTCACTCATTATTTCACTGAACATTTATGTATTAATCTTATATTCTGTGCCTCCTATTTGTCAACAGTTATTAAAATTTACTTTCAAGAAAAATACACTTTTTTTAATCTTCAGGGAACTTAGTAATTAGTGCATAAAACTAAAAACATGAGATAATATAAGGCAAAGAAAGGTAGCTGCCTATGCAGATGTGGGGGATCGACCATCAGATTTCAGTGAATTGTGAAATCACAAAAGCGCCTGCAGAACAACAAGTTTCATTAAGATGAAATTTAAAATTTCATATTCTTGTTAAAAAAAAGTAGGTGAATAGTCCATAAATATCATAAGTGCATGGGCCTTTTTATCAATATTACTAATAATTTGAAATCTTTATTTAAAAGTGTGCTAACAATTTATCATCAACCACAGATGAACTATATTCTAAGTGTTGATCTTCACAAGGCTCCTAGATTTTTGGCAAATTTGTTCCTTTGAGCCATATTCTGCTCATCAGCTACTGTTCCCAAGATGTTTGAGAATCTCCTGACTAAGAAGCAAAGCATTTCTTTTGTTGGGAGTGCTTTGCAGCTTTAATTTTTTGGTGGCCATGGCAGGAACTGATGTCCTCCTTCTCTCCATCGTGGCTTATGACCAATATGTGGCCAAATGTTTCCCCCTTCGTTACACCCTCTTTATGACCAAGGTCCGCTGTGCCCAGCTGACAGCTGGAACTTGGGCAGCAGGGTTTCTTCATTCCCTTCTTACGATGTTTACTTTCTGCCTGTCTTTCTGTAAGTCCCATGAGGTTAGCCAGTATTGCTGTTACATCCAGCCAGTGTTGGCTTTCCTGTTTTTCTAAGTATGTGGCCGCGATGCTTGCTTTCATGGCAGGAGGGATTTTAGCAATCAGTGTCTTTCCGATAACCTTTATTTCTTATATGTACATAATATCCACCATCCTAAAGATTCCATCATCCGAAGGGAAGTGCAAAGCCTTTTCCATATGCACTTCCAATTTTCTTGTCATTGGTCTGTTTTAGGGCACAATAATATTCACCTATATCCGTGCTTCCTCCAGTAAACAGTCCCCAGGCAGAGATAGGCTCATCTTAATGCTGTATGTGATTTTCACTCCAATATTAAACCCCATCATCTACAGTTTGAGAAACACAGAGGTTAAGGAAGAATTCAAAAGGTTTTACGTCATAAAACATGATTACAGCAAACATTACATTTACAAGGAGCTTATTTAGCACTCCACCTGGATTGAATCCACAGATAGAATATCTATAGATAGTACATATACCTATGAATACATAGAATTTTACATATATGCACACTCACATACCTATGCTTAGTGTTATTTCTATTCACATATCTATATCTATCTCTGTCCATTGGGGAAATAAAAAAAAATATCCAAAATAGCATCCAAAATATCCAAAAGAGCAACTCAAATAACTGTTATTAACTATGGTCTAAGTGGTATAAATAGATATGTTAAGTAAATATTGGATCTGTGGTCACATTACCTATGTCCATATCCATAGCCATAGTCATACCTATATCTATCTGTAGATATCACTTATATATTTTATATTATTTATATCTACATCAACTTTTATTTACATCTCTATATTTATATAAAACTATCTGTTGATATTCCTTTTACTTTCTTTACCTTAATTGCCTCCTGTTTATATTCATATGCCTTCTTAAAGTTATCAATTAACTTCTCTTCTTCTTCAACTTTGTTGTGCAGTCATTCTACATTTCTCCATTTTTCCCCTTTCCCTGTGACCAACATCAATTCTCATTTCCACCTATTGCTCTAAGTAGAACTTACATTTCTGTATCTCTGATTTTTGATATTTAATTTATTTGAGCATATTTCTGTTATTTTGACATCAACAATTTCAAAACTGAAAGTATCATCATTTACCACTTACAAACACTCACTAATCATATAGATTACCCTATATTTTTATTATTTCTATCAATTTATCCTAGCTACTCAGATTAAAATTTCCAAACATAAGCTCTTTTTTTCTTGAAGCTTGGCACTTGCATTCAGTAGTAATAGACAGCCCTCACTTATGACTTTGTGTTCTCAATATTTTGTATGGTTTCTCTCATTCTGTCATCTCTAGAAATCAAAAGATTCCCTCTGGTTTGTGGGATGGTTGTGTCCACTCTGTTTCTCATTGACAAAGTGCTTAGATTCCATGGGGAAGATGGATGGAACTGTCTTGCTTGCAGTTGTGGATACTCTGTTTTTTAGGATAGGCATTGTCCATCACCATCCTTTTGTTAGTTGTACAGGACAAGTCCAATCAACTGCCGAGTAGGTGTCTCAAATCTGCTGAGATTCAGGACTCAACCAGCATGTAAACAGACTGATGATTTAAGCCACTGGGACATAATGAGTATAGTGCTAATTATAGGTACAAATAAAGGGCAGAAGAGCCATGTGTAGGGAAATTAAAAGTGAGTCTATTATATTGGGAAGCATATATTCTAAAGTAATGTCCACTGAGAGGGAGCTGAGTTCCTGAGATTGTCTGTCTTGTCTCTAGTGTTCAGATGTCTCTAGATCCCTCTGGAGTCTCACTCTGTGAAGCACTGTGTACTGTAGCAGTCAGTGAGATCTGGCTTAGACATGCATAAGTGTAACCTCTGGAATAACCTCACAACTCATTTTGAAATCATTTGGCCATAAAAACTCATTTGTATTTAATATTTACCCCTTTTGATAAAGGTCTTTTTCTAAAACATCACTAGTTGGCACTTGGTAAAAATTCCTCAAAGCCAGGGAGGCTCATCCCCAGGAGTCATGTCCCATGCTAGGGGGAAGGCAGCAAATTTAAATGCTGAGTTTGTCTTAGAGAGAGACCACATTTGAGCAACAAGAACGTTTATAGGAGGTAACTGTTAGGCAATATATAATAGTAGGCTACATTTCAATTTCACAAGAACAAGGTTTGTAAGTACAAGCATCAATACCTAGGGCCCAGCATAATGATCTGTCCTCCTTCACTAGGCACTGCATTCAGGGGATTCTTACCACTCTATTAGAGAATGTATCAGGACTTCTCAGTATGGGAATTCAATATTCTCTTGGTTATTTTGTGGGTCTCTAACCACTGGGACAACACTCCATGACCATTTGAGCATATTCATATTCGATAGAGGCATGCTCCAGGTGCACCCCTCCCCAAAATACCCCATCACTGTTACCCTGCACCAGTGATGCTCACCTGCCACAGGTGTGACCCTTCTGTGATCCAAAACTTCCCCAAAAACAAAGACAAAGACTAAACAAATAAAAATAATAAAATAATCAAAAACAATAAATAAAACACAAAATTAAAAATAAAAATATAAAATACAATAATTTTCCTTCATTGTGTCTTTAATCACTGTAAGATCTGTTGTCTTTATGTACAGTGATGATTTCTTCCTATTTGCCCTCAGTGTCTTATTTTTCTTGCTTTATTTTCAAAGAAGCTTTAGGTTACAGAAAAGTCACACAGAAAATATAGAAGATACCCCAATACCCAACCACCTGCCCCTCTCCCACACTCCATGATTAATAACATTTTACGGTGGAAATACATTAGTTACAAGTGATGTACAATATTGAAGCATTGCTATTTACCATGAACAATGGTTTACATTATGGTTTACATTTTGCACTATACAATTTTATAGGTTTTGGAAAAATTAAAAGTGATCTTTATCTGTTATTGCAAGATAATGCAGAATAATTCCAATGTCCTATTATCCTTCTACTCTATTCTTCCCTCCCCTTCACCTAGGAAACTATGGTAACCACAATGTTCAGTTTGTGAAGAATAAGATTCATAGTTATATGCAATAATATCGAGGGCTTGAAATATTGGTCTGTTTTCTTTTATTAGGCACTGCCTATGTTCTTGAGAGATTCTTACCCCTCTAACTGAGAACATAGCATAACCCCCCAGGATGCGAGTTTAATATTTTCTTATTTTTTGTGTAAGTCTTGACCCACTGAGTATGCATAATATGACAAGATGAACCTATATATTCCATACAAGCATGCCTCTAATACAATATTAAATAATAGCGGAAACATTGGGCATCCTTGTTTGGTTCCAGATCTTAGAGGGCAAGCCTTTAGCATTTCACCATTGAATATGATGGTAGTAGTGATTTTTTCATATACACCCTTTATCATGTTGAGGAAGTTTCCTTCTATTGCTATATTTGAAGTGCTTTTCTTAAGAAAGAATGCTGTATCTTGTCAAAATTCTTTTTCTGAATCAAAAAGATGATCATGTGAATTTTTCTTTTGATCTGTTAATGTGTTATATTATATTGATTGGTATTCTTATGTATAACCATCCTTCCATAAGAGGGATGAAATCCACTTGGTCATGGTGGGTAATTCAATTGACATGCAGTTGAATAAGTTTAACCAGTATTTAAGGGTGGGTTTTCACTTTCAGTTTAATTAGAGAGATTGGTGTCTAGTTTTCTTTTCTTGTGGCATCTTTAGGTGGCTTTGGTATTAGGGTGAGGTTAGCATTATAGAATTAACTAATGTTACCTACATTTCTATTTTTTTGGAAGAATAAAAGCTGCATTGGCCTTAGTTCTTTCGGAAATGATTGGTAGAATTCACTTGTGAAGCCATTTGGTCCTGGGCAATTCTTATTTAGGAGGATTTTGATGATGAATTCAATCTTGTTACTTGTGATTTGTCTGTTGAGCTCATCAGTATAGGCTGCTTTTGTGTTTCTAGAAATTTGTCCATTTCATCTAAGTTGCCCATCTTGTTGGCATACAATTTTTCAAAGTATCCTCTTATGATACTCTATATCTGTGGGATCAGTGGTGATATCCCCTCCATTGTTTGTGTTTTTGTTTTTGGTATTTTATGTGTTTGCACCTTCACTTTTTTTTCTTTGTTAATGTAGCTAATGGTTTGTCAACTTTGTAATCATCTCAAAGAACAATCTATTGGTATTATTAATTTTTTGTGTGTTTTTTAATCCTCAATTTCATTTAGCTCTGCTCTAATCTTTGTTATTTTCTTCTTTCTATTTGCTTTGGGATTAGTTTGTTGTTCTTTTCCTAGTCTTTCCAGATGTGCAGTTAGGTCTTTGATTTTAGCTTTCTTCTTTTTTTATATAGGCAGTTATGGCTGTAAATTTCCCTCTCATCACTGCTTTTGTTGCATTCTATATGCTATGATATATTTGTATTCTTTTTGTCATTCATTTCAAGGTGGTTACTGAATTATTTTGCAATTTCCTCCTTAACACCCTGATTGTCTAAGAGTGTGTTTTTTAATGTCCATTGTTTGTCTCTAATCTGGTACTCTTCCCATTATTGATTTCTAGGTTCATTCTACTGTGATCTGAGAAATTACTTTTTATGATCTCAATTTTTCTGAATTCATTGAGAGTTGTTCTGTGACCTAGGATGTTATCTATCTTGGAAAATGATTCACGTGCACTTGAGAAGAATGTGTATCCCACTGTATTTAGTGTAATGTTCTGTATACGTGCATTAGGTCTATTTCCTCTAACATATTATTCAAGATCACTGTTTTTTTATTGACCCTCTGTTGAGATTTTATGTCTAATGATGATAGAAGTCTATTAAATTACCCCACTATAATTGTTGAGGCATCTATTTCTTCACTTAGTTTTTCTGATGTTGGTCTCATGTAATTTGGGGCACCCTGGTTAGGTGAATAAACATTTATGATTGTTCTTTATTCTTGAGAGATTACCCATTTTATTAATATATACTGTCCTTCTTTATCTCTTACAATACTTTTGCATTTAAAGTATTTTTGACCGATAATATTATAAGTACTCCCACCCTCTTTTGGTTACTGTTTGAATGTAAAATCATTTTCTAGTCATTCACTTGCAATGTCCTTGTGTCTTGTAGACAGCATGTAAATGATGATATTTCCTTATCATTATGCCAATCTTTATCTTTTGATTGTAGAGTTTAATCCAATAACATTTAAGGTTATTACTGTCAAGGCAGTACTTTCATTAGCCATAGTTTCTTAAGTTTATAATTGTCATATTTAGTTTTTATTTCTCTTATAGTTTTAATTGTTCTTTATAATAATCTTCCCTTCTAGAATCTCTTCCAACCCTCTCTTTCCTGTTTTTTCCTTTCAACCTGCAGAACTCTTTTTAGTATTTCTTGAAGGTCAGGTTTCTTGTTGACAAACTCTCTTAACTTTTGTTTATCTGTGAATATTTTGAGCTCTCCTTCATTTTTGAATGCCAGGTTTGCTGGATAGAGAATTCTTGACTGGATGTTTTTCTTTTAGCACCTTACCTATATCATACCACTGTTTTCCTGCCTTCATGGCTTCAGATGAGAAATCAGTGCTTAATCTTATTGAGCTTCCCCTGTATGTGATGAATTACTTTTTTCATGCTGCTTTCAGTATTCTATTTTTGTCTTGAATGTTTGACAATTTGATAAGTATATGACTCAGTGTAGGATTGTTAGGATTTATACAGTTTGGAGTGTGTTGAACTTCCTGGACATGTATGTATATATCTGTCAAAAGTGTTGGAGAATTTTCAGCCTATATTCCCTACAACATCCCTTCTGCATCCTTTCCTTTTTTCTAGTATGCCTATAAAGCATATATTAGTTTATTTTATGTTCTCATTGAGTTCCTTTAGTCCCTACTGATTTTTTTTCTATCTTTTTCTATCTGTTCTACTATCTCTGTGATTTCAGATGTATTATCTTCAATGCCACTAATTATTTCCTCTGCCTTTTCAAATCTGCTCTTATGTGCTTCTAGTATATTTTTAACTTCTTGCATTGTGCCATTCATCACCATCATATCCGTCATCTTTTTATGTATGGTTATGATTTCCCCAGTGTGTTCCCCAATTGTCTTCTTAACACCCTTTCTCTCTCCCTTCAGTTCTTTGAGATGCTTCATGTTATTTGTTTGGACATCCATGGTTCTTTTCCACATTCTGCTTCTCCTCCTGTTTTTTAATTTTACCTTTATCTGGGCTATACCTTCCTGTTTCTTAGTATGGCTAGTAATTTTTTGTTGGTGTCTAGGTATCTGTTTATTTTGACAGGCTTATTCAGATGGTTAGATTCTCTTTCTACTATAGCACTTTATTTTCTTTGTTATTTTTGTTAAGCTTCCTTTTCTACAGTTGGTTCCACATATTCTACATGTCTGCAAGGGTTCAGCCTTCCATCTTCCTCTCAGGGCTCCATGGTCCCAGCTTCTTCTGATCTCAACTTAGGCTGGCATTAGGCTCATCTCTTAGAACTTCTCAGCTGCTCCATTCTCTTCAGCTGAAAACTATCAGGCTCATCCCTCCTCCTGGAGCCTTTGCCATGTCTATGGAGCTGTCTCCCTTCCTCTGTGTTCTTATCTGTGTATCTACTTCTGTGTTCTTTGTTAAGAATCCATTTATATAGCCCACCAAAGGAGTAGGGATGCAACCCTGCATGCCCCAATGACATTTTTCAATCAAAGCCTTAATCTTGATTTAATAAAATAAAAGTGAAACCTCTGAATTTAATACAATCAAGGGAGTATTACCCCCAAAGGAACAGACCCATTCACAATCATAATCAACATCTTTTTCTGTAATTCAGAAATAATATCAAACTGCCTCACTCCACTCTCTGAATTCCAAAAAATCATTACAATATTTTTAAAAAAACAACTTAAACCAGTAACAATGCTGAATACAAAATCACATCACAATCAGTTCATAGAAATACAGTTTGTCTCAGGGCGAAGTCCTGTCTGGCTGTAGACCTCTGAAATTTATGAAACAATTCATCTGCTTCCAGTATACAAAGGGACAACGGGTAACCCTTTGTATGTATAAGGAGAAATTGGGAGGGAAAAATCAGTCATGGGTCCCCTAAACTTCTGTCAACCTGCAGGGAATAGTCCATTAGGTTTCCAAGTCTGAAAGTCATTCTCAAGATGATGGATTCTTCTCTTTAGGGCCTCATGTAGACTCACCCTTTCTACAGGTTTGCCCAATGGCTATTTTCTTGGTTCCACCCTCATCAAGCATCTAGATGGTGACTGAGATCCAGACCTCACTTCCAAGTGATGGCCACACTTTCCCCAACCTGTGGGGAAATATTCACACCTCTCAGAGCATTAGGGAGTTGACCTATCTCTCCCCAAACCTTGGGGAATATGCTCCACCCTCTCTGAGGCCTGAGTCAGTAAGTCTCCCAGAACAGTGGGCTGGAGCTTTCAACTTCTTCAAATGATGGGGCAAACTCACCCTCTCTGTACACATGGATGGGGTCCTTCTATTTGCCCAAGGAGATGTCTTAATTCCAGAACTCAACTTCCATGGTTTTCATCTTAAAGCCATTTTCCCTTCCATTTCTCCCCATGATGTCCATTTTAGCCCAAGCTCGCAGTGGTTATGTTCATACAGCTTTCTCAAAATGCTTGTTGGTTTAGCATGCAGGAAGCAGGGTAAAAGCCATCAGATAGTAAGACTTTCCACAAGTCTTTCCTAGATAACTGCCTTTCCAATTCTGACTTACAAGATCCAAGTTTAGTTAATTCCTCAAATGGGGCCCTTTCATCTGGGGACTGGATTTCCAGGGGATTGGAATTTCTTGAATCAGTTTCTGTTTTCTTTGTTCCCAACAATTCACTTAACAGCTTATCTTTTTCCTCTAACATTTTGCGATAACCCGCAAGGAGAAGCCAGACTTCATTTTCCAAATTTAGTTTGGAAATCTCCTTGGCTAAATATTCAAGCTCATAGTTTTCAAATTCTTCCTTCCATAAATCATCAGGAGTCAATCTTGTTAAGTTCTCTGCAAGTTTAAAACACAGATTCCCTTTCCTTCAGTTTCCAATAATAGTTTCATCATTTCCTTCTAAGTTTTTATAAGAAAAAAATTTAGGCTCCATATTCCTACCAACAGTCTCTACAAAGCAGTCTAGGACTTCTCTATCAAGTATTTCACAATTCCTCCAAAAAACACCCCTTAACCACTTATAAAATTGTTCCAGCATTTTGGTAATTGCAAAAGCATGACCTTACTTCTTGGTACCAAATTCTGTATTAATCAGACAAAAGAAGTGCTGGTGCAAAGTACCAGAAATCTGTTGGCTTTTGTAAATGGTATTTATTGGGGTAGAAGCTTACAGTCACAAGGCCCTAACCAGTTCAACTAAAGGTAACATAAGAGATACTTCTCCCCAAAAGTTATTTACCATGTGTTGAAGCAAGATGGCACATGATGTCTGCAAGTGTTCAGCCTGCCTTCTTCGTTTCAAATCTCCATGTTCCCAACTTCTTCTGGTCTCAATTTAAGCTATCATAAGGCTCATATCTTAGGAATTCTCAGCTGCTCTGTTCTCTTCAGCTGCAAACTTTCAGGCTCATCTCTCCTCCCAGGGCCTCTGCTATGTCTATGGAGCTGTCTCTCTTCCTCTGTGTTCATCTACTCTGTGTATCTATTCCCATGTTCATGATGGATTTTCCATTTATATAGTCTACCAAAGGGGCAGGGACAAAACCCTACACACCCTAATGACACAGTCAAATGAAATCTTGATGAGGTAAAAGTGAAACCTCTGAATTTAATACAGTCAAAGGCATATCATGCCCAGAGGAACAGGCCAGTTTACAAACATATTCAACATCTCTTTTTGGAAATCATAAATAATATCAAACTGCCTCAGGAGCCATAAAGAAACCAGGTAAAATAAATAAGTAATAAGAGTGAAAAATCATAAAAAATATAAAGGAATAAGAATAAAAAA
>JAQZBX010039630.1:0-22968 GCA_029593785.1 Cabassous unicinctus
TGTTAGGAATAAAGAGCTGATGAAAAAGAAATGAAAGTCCTGAATTCAGCGGACCAGGCAGCCTGCCTCTTTCCCTCTCCCATCGCTCCCTTCCCTCCTGACCCACCCCATCTCCAGCTTGCTTGACTAAACTATTTTTCCTGGGTTTTGGAAGGGGATGAACAAGGAAGAAAAAGACTTCCTGAATAGAACACTGAAATATAGTTTACTAAACAAAAAAAAAATAAAAATACTTAGCAAAAACGTAGTGAAGAGTATTTTGTTGTGTTTTTTTCTTTCCACATGATCCTTCATTTTCAATCAGGACATGCATAAGCATGTTCTTGAGTCCAAATGCCGAAAAAGTTTTTCTCCAAATTCTTAAAGCAAGTGGTGATCGGGACAGGAAATGATGAACAAAGAAAGGAATGCCACCGATTCCAGATGGATCCTGGAACCAGCAGAGGAAATACAAGAAATCACACGGAAGTTTTCCAAAGTTAACCTTCCACAGTTCTTGAGGGAGTTGTTACTGTCAGAACTGCAACAATAACGGGAACAGACAGTAGCAGTTGGTAACTTTCAGTGACACAAGGCCACGTCTGCTCCCTTCCCTCTATGAGGCACTTCATATCATCCAAGGCAGTGCACAACTACGGCTCGCTCTCACAGAAACAAACAGGGGCTCTTAGCCTTTTTTGTTCCACGGACCCCTTTGCCAGTCAGGTGAGAACCACGGACCCCTTAGTAAGTCCACACTCTACTGTGTATTATTTAATAAATCTATCACACCCGCACCAACACGTCCCCACAAGAATGATGTTTTTTTTTTTGAATTTCAATTCAAGCTCACGGACCTCTTGTTAAGAACCCCTGAACTACACGGTTCCTAGGATTTGCACCAACAGAATCTGGTATGGAACACGAGTCGCCCTAAACGCAAACTCTCTAGTAGCCCTACAGTTAACATGTGGAAGAAACGCGACTCATCAGAACTTACACAGTCACACAAGCATTAGCCTTCTCCTGCGGGGCCAGGATTCTCGCTTCAGAAGGGCCAACATCCGAGGGCCCCGAGCCTTCCAGGAGGTGGGATGCTGCTTGTTTCTTTAATTATGGCTCAAGACCAACAGTAGCCGTGGTTTCCTTTTCTAACGCAGATCTGCGAGGATTCGAGGTTATCCCTAGAATAATAACATCACGCCCACTCGAATTCCAACACGTTTTCCTGGGCAGCACAGCCCACGGGTGCCCATGCACCGGAACTGGCCAAGGATTCGGAACGCCAAGCTGTGCCACAGCCACGAGAGATCAGGTCAGGAACGAATAGAGAAAAACCTTTAAGAAAAACCCCAAGCTGTGGGCCTGAAAAAAAATCAAAGATTCCTGATACAAATACAAGCTATTAAAACAAAAACAAAAAAGACTTGCAGATAAAGATCTCAAGTCATGGAAAGTGGAAAGACTAGATGCCATGTCACACTCCCAGCAAAGGAACAAAGAAAGTGCAGTGGCTGGGGAGCTGGGAGAGACAGGACCAAGCCTCCCCAGGGCTGGGCTTCCTGCCCCCTTCACCCTGACACACACACACACAGAACCTTCCTAGGAATCAGGGCCAAGGGGATCCACAGGTCTCCTGGGAGTAGCTCTGTAGACCTGTCATGTCAGGTAGGAAAAAAAAACACATTAAGAACTGCTTGAGAAACAAGGAACAACTGCTCAACTCCACACCTTTCTCAACACGGGCTGGCCCCATTCTATGGCACCAGGGATCTCTTGGATAAAGGAAAAGAATAAGTGGCAGCCAATTACTGAGCCTCCTCACACCTTCCTGACCATAGAACTGTATACACCACTGCAGGGGCTACAGCTGCAAGGGCGTGACCCCAAGAGGAAACCTGGTATTGTAAGAAAGTAAAGAGAGACGATTCCTGACCTGAGCCTCAATGCCCCTCTTCCCTGAGCGAAGCCCCCTGAAACCCTCACTCCTCCCGGAAGCCTGCTGATGCCCAGTGTCCAGACCAATTCCCAAACATATTTAGCGCTGACGGCATCCGTCTCCACGTGACTGTCACAATGGGAAGAGTTTTCTGCCTGTGAAACTGCCCCCTATGTGAGCACTCTCCACCCTGCACTGCTTTACAATATTTTGAAGGTTGGAAGAAAAGATGGGATAGAATTTAGAACTTAATGTAGAGTAGATAAAATATCTGATTGTTTCCCAAAAACGCTAAGGTGAAAATTACGTAGATTTGGGAGTGCTGTTGTTGCAGTTGTAGGCCACGCGTAAGGCTCAGGAGAAAGCATTCACACATCAGGGGCTGTCTTCCACACTGCCGCCTGCCCGTTCACGCCCACAAGCGCCCCCCTGTCCCGTCCTCCCCCAGACCCGCTCCCCTTCCCGCAGGTAATTAACCGTGCTGGGCAATGGGGCCACAAGGCCCCTTTCTCCAACAACTGCCCCCTAAAGTAATGAAGATCCGCCACGGGGCTGAGCACAAACCATAAAATCCCAGGGCCACTAGCAGTCTTGGAGGTCAGCAGACCCAGGACTCTAGATTTACAGATAAGGCAATGGGGCGGGGGGAGGGGGAGGGGGAGGGGATCCAAGAGGTTAAGTGTGGTTTCCAGGTCACACAGTCAGGAGTAGCAGGGCTTGTTCTCCTGGCTCTACAAGCTCACCTCAGACAAAAGAAGCCATTCTAAGGCATACAGGGCTAGACCACAGGCAGCAAATACCCATTACAGCAGGAGGCTCATGGAGGCAGAAAGCAGTCACCAAATGATGAGCCAGAGTGGGGAGTTCAGGACCGTGCCCAGCTGACTCCTAAACTGCATGGATCACTGTCTTCCAAACATGGGGCGCATCCCCGCTGGCCTGGTACCTAAGGAGACGGTACCAGCACAACATGGCGCCCCTGATACCGCTGCCTCTGGCCGTTGGCAGCAGCCACGGTGCTCTTCATTCTCCTAAAGCCTAAAGGAGTTGGGCTGCTCTCCCTGCCACACTCTCTCATCTCAAGAGTACAGCAGTCCAGGGGCAGCCTGCACCAAGCCCCTTGGATGGGCAAGTAAAAGCTCAGTATTCAGATCACCCAGGTGAAGGCCAGACTCTACAGGAACCTGGCAGAGAAAAGTCAAGGGAACTACAAGCCCTTGTTCCTGACCTCCACAGCCCGCCCACAACAGCTTGTCTCCTTGTCAACTGACACTGTCTAGCGGCTTTCCCAAGGCTGCTGTGCTTTTCTGCCCAGCTCCTCTGAGCTCAGCTCCTCGCCAGGCCAGCAAGGCTTCCTGAGGAGGGGTGAGCATTCCAGCCGTGGCCCTAAGCGAGCTGGAATTCCCCAGCTTAGCTCTCATCCCAAAGGCCATGGGAAAGCCAGGCCAGTTCCACCACTGCAACCCTCAATTCCCGCATTTGTCGTAGGTCCTGCCTTCCCCCCCTTCCCCCTGAACCTCTAAACAAAGACCCAGCTTGGTTAGCTCTCCTGGGGTCTACACAATTATGGACTTTCCAGAACCAGCTCATATTCCTGGGATGTCTGCTAACAGCCGAGTTTGAGTCCAGCCTTGGAAAGCCCCAATTTAGCTTGCTCCCCAAATAAGCCTCAGGACTGCCCAGAGTCTAATTGCCCTCCACTCCGCTGCAACCTCCAGCCAGCTCAAAGCAATGCCACCCTGCCCTCATCGCCCAGGGTGGGCTATTCCCACTTAAGGAGACATCGGTCCTGCCTAGAGAAGCTAATCGGCTGGAGCTGAGGCACTACCCCTTGGGCCTACAAGGAGGAGGGAGACAATTCAAACAGAAGCCTGAAGGCAGTGGGTCCAACTGCGGCAAGGAGGAGAAGAAAAAAAGCTCCCTCCACATAGGCCATCCTGGACTCTGCACTTGGTGGTTCATGAACTTTTCTTAGAAAGTGACCCTGACTTGTGCAGGTTATTCACCAGGATGGCCCACCATGGTGAGGTACCAGCTTGGGGGACGTTACCTGGGTATTCCAGCAGGTGCCCTAGACCACAGAGAGAAACACCGACCCCATCCGTGCCCTCCAATCAACCAAGGAAATGCCAAGTGTCCCCAGGCTGCAAATAAGCTGCTCTTCCCAAAATGAACTTCTGTTTTAAAGGAACATGCTGAGCTAGGAAGAGTCTGTGAGAGACACTATGACAGAAGAGGGCTGATGGTCAGTTAAGAGAGGCTCAGTGTCTGAAAGGAGAGGTCACTCGCGGTGCAGACTGAGGGCAAGAATGAGCGACAGTCTTATGTTTCAAAAGTGGGTTTCTGACATAGAATTACTATATGACCCAGCCATTCCAACCCTAGGTATAGACCCAAAAGAAAGGAAAACAGGGATTGAAACAGATATGTGCACACCAGCGTTCACAGCAGCACTGTGCACAAGAATGAAAAGATGGGCGCAATCCAAGTGTCCATCAACAGATGAATGCATAAAGAAATCCAATATACACACATACTGGTTATTCAGCCATAAAAAGGAATGGCGTTCTGACATATAGGTGAATCCTGAAGACATCCTATTGAATGAAATAAGCCAAACAAAAAAGGACAGGTTCTGTATGACTTCACTTATATGAAATAACTGGAATATCCAGATTCATAGAGACAGAAAATTGAACACATGTTACTAGGGGCAGGAGAGCAGAGGGAATAGGGAGCCAATGCTTAAAGAGGACATTTTCTGTTTGCAGTGAACAAAATGTTTTGATAAAGGATGGCAGTGATGGTAGCACAACACTGTAAATGCAATTAATGCCACTGAATCGTACATTTAAAAATGTTTAAAAAGGCAAATTTGCTGTTATATATATGTTACCACAATCATTTTTTAAAGTGGGTTTTTGAAGGGAAAAAATGTATTAGAAAGAGTAAATAACTTCACTTTCAGGCAAGCAGAACCCAGCCATCCTTGCCTGCAATCTCCACCCCAAAGCAAAAGCTCTAGCTACTGACCACCTCCAGGTTATAGCAGGGGCTACTGTGTGTGGCCACCAGGCTGTGCTGCAGTGAAAACCACTGACAGACCACGTGGCTGCAAACTCCTAGGACTTCAGGTAGCAGGCAGGTAAGGCCATGAACGAAGCAGGCCAAGCGTAAGAAAAAACAGCCTTCATGAGATGACTCTCAGTAGCAGTGTCCAAGGGTGACAGGAAGCAGGGGGGACTGGGGCACACTGGCCAGCCCTGCAGTGGCTAAAGGGCAGAACCCCAACTCAGCATCGGCAGGTGGTTGTCAGGAGGGAATTCAGGCTCAATATTGCCAGGTCTTCCAATTTTTTAAGAGAAGCTGGAAGTCTGGGTTTTAATTTTGTAACTTCCTTTAATGTGTCAAAGGTTGCAACTAATTGAAGGTTTTTCAAAATACTGTGTGGACAACACGAAGCGAGGCAGGCCTAGGGGACCTCTGTTCTAGTCTAAATGTGGTCCAAGTAACTCACCTCATCTCTCCATCACAGAAGGTCTTGACTGTTATTTTAACAGTTTCACAAGTGTATATCTTGCTTCACCAAAAAGATTTTAAATTCCTGGAGGCAAAGGCCTCATACCTCGAGTGCTGCCAGCCTCCTGGCATGGTGAGGTAGGCCCTAAGCTTGGGAGGCAGGTGCCTGGTTTCAAATCCAGCTCTACACTTATAAGCTGTGTGATCCCAGCACGTTACTGAGCCTCTCTGAGCCTCGCTCACTCACCTGCAAAGTGGAATCACACTTGCTGCTGGGATGAGACAGCGCTTTTTGAGTTCTTACTTAGCACACTGCCTGGCACACAGCACACACTCAATGAACGTTAAAGGCTCTCCTGTTATCAAAAACTCGGTTGCTATTATTAGTAAGTGCTTGGTAAACACATGAATAGGAAGACGCAGACATTTATGAAAGGTCCTCAGTGGCACTGCCCAATGCCCATCCCTCCACCAAATACCAGCTAGGTGAGTAGGCCACACTGATGCTATATCTTAACACAGGCACCAAAGCCTCTGGCTTTATCCCCCTTCAGTTCAAAACTCAAAAAAAAAAAACTACTAAAAAAAACGTTGTCTGCAACCCCATCTCAACACAAGCTCTGGAAATATCAGAAATGCAGCAGAACTTGGTTGTAAAACAACTCATTGTATACCTCCAGATATGGCAGGGCTCTAACAATAAAATACAACTAAATATATTTTTTATATTATATCATGATAATAGGTATGCAATATCTATTTATATTTATACGAAGTTTACTGTATGAGCTAGGATCTAAATTGTATATGAGTGACAGAAATCCAAAAGAATTGTTTTTTTCTGTCACACACATGTAGTTTTTTGTTCTCTCACATAAATGCAGACAGTCCAGGGTCAGTATGACAGACCTAAAATTATCCTCTTGTCCTCCACTATCTTCAACATGTGGCTTTTACCCAGGAATGCAGGATGGCTACTCTAGCTCCAGCCATCATGTCAGCATTCCCATCAGCAGAAAGGAAGTTAATGAAAGAAAGGGATAAAGCCCTCTCTTTAAGGACATTTCCTAGAAGTTGTACCCAACATTTCTACTTATATTCTATTGGCCAGAAATTAATGACACAGCCATGCTTAACTGCAAGGGAGGCTGGAAATGTAGGCTTTATTCTGGGTGACCATGTGACCACCCAGCCAACTTTGGAGGCCTCAATTACTGAGAAGCAAGGGAGTAGGTATTCGGTAACAATTAGCCATCTCTGCCACGTGAGCCTTATAAAGGGTTCCTTGCATATTTCTTCTTCATATGAGCACTGCCCCTCAAAACAAGAGTCTCTCCATGGTCCAGAACTTGGGGTCCCCCCAAATCATAAAACTCAGAAGTGATCACACCCAGACCTCACAGGATGGGGACAAGCCCCAACAGCTGGACCACCTGCAGTCCTTTATTGGAAGGGCAGCCCAAAGCGGGGAGACCAGGGATTGTCAGTTCTGAACCAAAACAGGCAACCCCATTTGCCTTCTAATCTGGGATGGTAAAGGAATTCAGCCGCAGGATCAGCTGGCATCTGCTGGCCACCCTTACAAGTTCACAGGACTTACAAGGACTTTATCAGTCATTATCTCACTTAAGTCTCAGGGTGTTATTTGCTGTGTTTTACAGTTAAAACAACTGAAACCCAAAGAAGGTTAAGGCAGTTGATAACTCAGCGAGGAAGTGGGTGAGCAAGGATCTGACTCCTGGCCCCTCTCGGCTGCATCACTGCCTCAGTTCAAGGGCCACGGACAATACCAGCAATCACAAAAAAGCGGTGCCCAGTCTCTATCTGTGCGCACTTTATTAGGGAGAGCTGGGGCACCCAGCTCTGCGGTTCTCTCGCTGTGAGTCTGACCTTGGGAAAGGCGCTCAGCTTCTCCCAGAAGCTGTCTGCTTCTTCCCCAAGGCATTTTCATGGGTTCCATAAGCAGTGACTAATTTACAGTGGAGTAAAGAATGTGTAGGAGGGACACAAAATCAAAACAAATTGGTTGTTCTAGTACCTTCCAGAAGTGAACTTAAAACCTAAGAGAAACCACAAAAGGGAAAATGCAATCTTTTCTCTCAGAGGAAGAAAACAATAAAACAAACTAAAGAGATGATTTAGATGGCACAGCTAACTGTCCTCAACTATCTGAAGGACTGGGCTGTGTGTGGAATTGCTGTGTGTGGTGTCTTGGAAACACATAAAAAGACCAATAACGGAACATAACAAGGAAGTGGAAATTGGCTCTCGCTCAAATGCACAAAGAAAACTGGCCCGTGAACAGATGACACCTAATTTACATCCATGCTGGCGAAACCCAAACACAAACAAAGCCAGAGGAAAAAAATAATAATTAGCAACGCAAACTTTGTTAAATGCCCCCAAACACTCCTTTGGCTCTATTTACGTAAAAGAGCAGGTTCCCCTGCCTCACTGTCACCTTCCCTGGAATGACAACAGCGCCAAAGCAGCAGCAGGCAAAGAAGGAAAAGATGGTGATCAGAAAGTCTCACATACTTGAGTCGAGCTGATGCCGAATTAGACACTGAAGGGACAAGTAACCCATGGCTAGTAAACAGAAAATTCTGCTAGGCGACCGTGAGGCACAGCGGGAATCTAGCTTAGCTGGTTAAGAAAGGCATCCGAACCCGCGTGGAGGAGACTCCAGAATCAGGTTTTTCTTCTACACTGCAGAGATGACACTCTGAGTCACCATAAAACTGAAAAAGACACTGATCTGGCTGGCAATTAGGGGCTAAGATAGGAAAATTCTTAAAGTTTTGGGAATTATTAAAATAGCCTGAGAAAGAAGGATACAAAGAGCGAAAATACGAGGCACAAGAGTCACTCCTCCATGATTTTGGTGTCGAGAGTACTATTTTCTGTCTCTAGGAAAATCTTCCACATTTCATATAACCCTGAGCGAGGCGTTTCGCCTCTTCTTCCACAGCCTTCCCTAGGTGCATGATGCTTCTTCGTAGGGTGCTTTAGAAAACTGAGATTGAAGACGCGACATTTACTAACAGTGTTCTTTATCCACCAGAATACTGACTGTACCCTAAAGAACTTAAGGTGACCCTTAAATTTTGATAAGTGATTATTCCAAGCATGGGGCTCAAAATTCTTGAAAACAGAACCTAGTAATGTCAAATTTCAGGATGGCTGGAACTTGCCCAGGGGAATCCAGCTAAGGAGCCTTGCGTGCAGAAACATGCCCAATATTTTGAGACACTCATAGAACAAGGAATCACTATTTTTGAACCCACAGTCATCTTGTTGACCTATCATTTCCGGCAGAGATAAAGTACACACACACCAAAAGCTTCCCAGGCACTTTGGTGCCCGGAGTGGGCCTTTAGCTTGATCTAATTGACCCTCACTTTGAGAACTCATTTCCTAAGATTCCCGTGGAGCGAGCCCAGAAATTACTTTCAGAACCAAGTGAAGCCAGGAAATTGGAGACAATTCATCTCATTTCTAGTTCTAAGGAGTCTAAATGATGATGTCATTTGCATTTATACCAAAGTTCAGATTATCAGAGTTTCACTTTAATGTCTGCTCCCACCTTTACCAAATGCAAAAGCTGGGATAACTGAACCGTAAAACTGAGGGTGTGCACCTGGCATTCAAGGTCTGTCTCACAAGCCAGCCTGGACCTTGCTTCTAGGCCAGCCTTTGCTTTCTCCAGTTGCTATTTACTCATATCTGGACTCCTACATACTCCTTCTGTCTTTCTCACCATCATACTTTCCCTACACAAAAGCTCTCTTTAATCTGGGTATATTATTTTACTTTTCTGGGCCCTTATATCCTTCTCTATAGAATGTTTTTTCCATTTTTAACGTTGTTGATTTTTAAATTGTTCTTTATGCACACAAAATTTTATATATATACCTAAATATAGTCATATACTTGCTTTTACAAAACAGACCCTTATTTCCAGAACTTTTTTTTTTCTCTTCCCCAATCCTAAGTAAGCATTCCCATATTCTCTACCTCAGAAAATCCAATGAATAGACTCATGCAGGCCTTTATTTTTATATTTGCATATACTTGTCTATGTTTTATTATTTTTAAGGGGATGATAGGAGACAGATTGTTCTGCATTTTGCTTTTCTTTCTACAAACCACATGGTGTGGCTTTGGATCCAGTTCATTCCTCCGAATAGCTGCATAATAGTTCAGCTATTATGAACTATATAATTCATATACTATATAAACTATATATTCGACCATTCCCCTTCTAAGTGGCATTTATTTTGCAGTTTTTTGCTACTTGTTCATTTAATGGTTGACTAGGGGTGGTACAGCCATGAACATTCTTGTACGTAGTCTTCACCTACTGGTCAAAGCTATAACATTTCCCTTATGCTGTGAGCTCCTTTCAGGTCTTTTGCTGTACTGAGAACAGACCCCTACTCAGACATCTGATGCAAAGGGCTCGATAATCAGTAAGGTCTCTCCTAGCTCCAGCACCCCCATGGCTTTACACCTGCTCTCTCTCCTTAGAACTTCCAGAGGCCAACCTGTACAGGACATGAAGTCCAAGTTCCTAGCATGGCCTGCCCTGATGTGCCCCATCCTGCCCACCCAAAGGCCAGAGGCCCTGTCCATTGTCCTGTACAGTCCAGTCGAACTATCTGTTGTCCCCCAAAAGCTGCCTGCATTGCCCTAGTTCTGTATCTCCACAAATGCCCAACCCAGCCTGAAACGACTCCTCCCTTCTCAAAACTCCACCCATTCTTCAGTGGAGATTCAGAAACTTTCTCCAGGAAGCCTTTCCTGTCTAGCACAAACTAAAGCAACCTCTGCCACTTTTGAACTCATACAGCTCTCATCTAACACTACACAATACAGATCCGAGCTGTTAAGGTGCATTTGTCCACACACACAATCTCAGTTAATATTCATTTACTCTTTCACTTTGACAAACAAAGAAACTGAGGCAGAACCAAACTGAGGTTAGGAGATTTGTCTAAAGTTGCAGAATTAACAAGAAATAGAGCTGAGACTCACTCTTGGGTCTTCAAGTCCCAAGTCCTATTAGTCGTGCCCTCCTCTCCACAGCTGCCCCCTAAAGGTCGCTCATCTCCCGGGGCAGCCAGAGAAGGCCTCCTTTCATCACTAAGGTCTGTGGAAACTGATTGAGCCAAATCTGAGCTCCACCTCCAAGATCACCCAAATGAGCAGGCTCTCTTTTTCCATCTCTGCTTTCAAGTGCAACTTACAAAATTAATTCCTAATGCTATATAAATAAAACAACAGCAGCTACCATTCCACTTCTGGTTCTTTCCAACCACACATCAATGCCCCTTCTAAACATGTATATGTCTATGTTTAAAATGCAATGTGACAGTGGAGTGGGTGCAGCTCAGTGTGTAAACTCCTGCCTCACATTTATGAGATCTTGGGTTCAATCCCTGGTACTTCCTATAAAAAAATAAAAAAATAAAAAAAAAAAGCCTTACTGGCCTGAGTGATAGAGGGTGGGGAGAGGCCTCCCACAAGCTGCAGGCAGCAGGACAGGGAACTTCGACTAAAATATGATAAGGCAATGTTTTGACTCCCCAAATATCTTCAGAAAGATGCAATGAACTTCATTTAGTTTTGTGTATGTTTGAGGGAGATGAACTATACATCCAGATGTGTCATTTGCTTCAGGGAAACAAACAAAAATGTTTTCTGCCAAAGTCTATATTCCATTCGAGTGATTATGTCTACAGGGTCACGTCAGGTGCTCATACTCTGCTCACCAATACAGCACTCCAAGGACGCCTTTCTCTAACACGCCAGGGGGGCTTTAACGGCTTGCTGGTGGCCCTGCTCAAAGAATCCTTTCTTGGCTTCCTTTATTCTGTTTAAGACAGCACCTTAAGGACATTCAAAACCACAAGATGTCTCTCCTCTCCAGCTTCCATCCCCTCTGCCACGTGGTCAGGGACCACCCAATTCTCAGAACTCCCAGGCCGGCATTTCCCTCTGCATTCCATCTCCAAAAACACGAGGCCCTTGTTTCTTCCCTTCCTGGTACTGCCTCTGACCCCTAAAAGCTGGCTATTTCCTCTTTCCCAGTGCTCCAACTCCCTCTCCATTCAAATCCAAGATCATGGAGAAAGGAAATGGACATCAAAGTTGAGAGATGGTACTAAACAGCGCAAAGAACAAGCACTTTGGCCTCACACACACCTGGGTTCAAATCCCTGCTTCAGCTCGTACAGGCTGGGTAAGTTTGGGCAGATTATTTAAGTTCGATGAGTCTCATTTCCTCAGCCTCAAGGTCATGGATTATGAGAATGTAAATTAAAATGGGATGATATATGCAGAGCACATGCTTAAAATCTGCATCACACACACACACACACACACACACACACACAAATACAAAACAAATCCACTCTCCCTTCCCAGGCAAAGCTTGGCGCCATAAGTCTGGAATTACCCTTGGTCCAGGGCCTGTGCTGCTTTTCCAGATGTAATCCAGTTCTGTACATTAGTCCTTAGGGGTTAAAAATAGCACAGACAGCTAGCTGAGCCCGGTTAAAAGAATATCCAAGTTAATTTTAGCATCAGGGCATTCAGGAGAATATAAACTTCCTGATGCCAAGAACCATGTGAGGCCAACATGGCTCCCTCATCAAATACCAACAAACAAACAAACAAGCAAATCTTATTCCCTTATACGCACAAAATCTTAGCCCAGTGAATATATCACTACTAATAATTATTTTACCTTATTAAAAATGATGAGGCTCAGCACTCTTAGAACCATTATCTAATTTGATCCTGAATGCAGCCCTGTGATGCAGCTATTACCTGGCTCCAGTTTTCAGACAAAGAAGCTGCAGCTCAGAGATGGAGACGGCTTGCCCAAGGTTACACAGCTAGTAAGTGGCACAGCCAGGATCAAAATCTAAGTCCCAACCCAAAATCTGCATTTCTAAGTCAATGCTACACGATTGCCTCCCACAGAGTAAATCAGGTTTAATATCACACCTTCAGCAGAGTCAGATCTAAAACCCTGAGCTGCTCACCCCTGCAATTGGGGTTATTTCACCATATCACCTCCTTACCTATTGATCCAGCATCAAACTGAGTCAAGGCTCAGAGACATCTCAGCACCCTGTCTTCCAAGGCCCTGACCCTAACCTGGGGAGTCAGCCTGCTGGCTGCCCTTCCCTGTTCTCACCTCACTGCTATACTGCCTGGACCAGTTACTGCCTGAATTCTGCTTCTGCCTCCCTGACCAAGTTGTCAGCTGGTGGGATTTCTTTTGCAATTAGGCAAAGGGAGAGCAGCAGGCTGGAAGCAGGCAGCCCCCGGAGCCCAAGGAACAGTGCTGGGGAGCCATCTGCGGGTCTACTTTTTGCTGAATGGGGGGAACCATCCGTTTTGATGCATTTGTTTTAAATCCAAAATGTCATCGGGCCCTTCTTCATGGACAAGTTCTAGTCTTACTGAAAAGGAATATCAGAGGGTGCTTGGAGCCCAATGAATCACCAGGCTCGGAGCACCAAGAACCAAGGCAGAAAGATCTAGCTACTGGCAGAGAAGAAGAACGTTTGTAATGACGAAGGAAAAAGAAACAATGAAAATGGCGTGCAGTATCTTAACCACTGCAGACCACTTAGCTCTCATTCACAGCTGAAAATTATTCCAGTGTATTTTATGCATGATTGTTCATGCTAATAAAAAATTAATTAATTTTAAAAATGATTCCAAAAACAATGCCACATGTGATGGCTGGATTCCCAGACTGGCCCCCAAAGCCTATTTAATGTTCGACATAGCCAAAATATGGTGCTTGATATTTAGAACTGGAAGGCAGTTGGAAGGTCCCATGTGCAGGCTGCAGCACAGATGGACTTATAAAACAGCAAAAGTAGAATTTGACATTGTGGCATTACCAGTTATGGAAACGGGAAAACCAAAGGATGAACTAATTGTTTTGCTCTTCCTCTGTTTCGTCCATGTGGCATTTAAAGGGAAGAACATTTAATCGGGAGAGGACAACATGGCCAATGCAGGTCTCCTCAGACCTGTTACACTGTTGGCAGTGGAACACCATTCTGTCCAATTTCATCTCAAAAGTTAGGAATTTTTTTTCTCTGGCACAGGCATTAGCCATACCACTCTCAGGCTGGTGTCTTGGAAGGTTCTTTGTTTTGGTTCACCAACAAAATTGTAAAGCTCAGGAAAAGGGAGAGCAGGATTTTCCCAAGGTTACTGAACAAGAGACGAAGAGAAAAGAGGAGGAGGAATTTGGATAAGAGGATAGGATGGTTGAGGTGAGAAGGAAGTGGAGGCTTATCACTGAGCTGTGAGCGGTGGGAAGGGCAAGCACAGGCAGGGATGACATAAAGGGGAGGGTTTGGGTGAAGCGGGAAAGTGAGAGGCAGGTTTAATCGGCTGCCTTGAATGCAGGAGCAACATATATGTGTATTTCTAGGAACGTAAGGTTTGCCTGCACAGAGCTCCTTCAGAGGACTGCATTCAGCTCCTGGGCATAAAGACAAATATAAAGTACCTTTACACTACATTATTACAAACCGTGGGGCTGGCGGGCGATTACGGGGTGGTTTTAAAACGGGCTTCCTTCCATTTCATACATAAAATAGCTACAACCTCGTCAAGGGTCACACCGAGGATGTGGCCAGTCTGGACGCTGCCATCGACCGGACAAGGGCAGGGAGTGTCCACTCCTTCCTGTGAGCCTGTGTGCTCAACTACATAAGGCCCTGGGGCGGGAGGCCTGGTGAGTTATCACACGTTGGGTGGCATAAGGTATGGTGTGATCCTAAGAAGAACTGCTTTCTAACCGTGATGGTTTTACACACGAAACCACAGCAACCTGATGGTAGGTTAAAAAAAAGGCAGGTGTATGGCGTGGAGGGGGAAGCACCTGACTAGGGGTGGGGGCGGGGTTGTCCCAAGGCCCAGGTTCTAATCCTGTTTCTGCTACAAACTCACTGAATAACCTTTAGCAAGTGTCTTAATTTTAGGCCCCCAACTTCCTCACAGCTAAAGGAAGGGAGCAGGGCCAACGGTACCTCAGTGTCCGCCTAGCTCCCACGCTGACATGGCATTAGTGGGAGGGACAGACTGGGGTGGCCCCGGGAAGCCCTACTGCAAAGAACTAGGCAAACTGTAGTTTCGAGTGGGACGTACCAGCGTGCACACACACACACACATGCACACACACGTAAGTCTCAATTACTCCCTCAAACCTGATCATGAAAAAAAAAATTTAACAGTCACAAGAGCCTATTAGTT
Organism: Cabassous unicinctus; assembly: GCA_029593785.1. Classification (NCBI taxonomy): domain Eukaryota; kingdom Metazoa; phylum Chordata; class Mammalia; order Cingulata; family Chlamyphoridae; genus Cabassous; species Cabassous unicinctus. The sequence goes on from JAQZBX010039630.1 coordinate 14,729, forward strand.
CAAGAGAGCTTTTCTTGTCCTAGAATGCAAGGTCAGGAATTTTGTTTTAAGCTTGAGAGAACACCTTTGTGTACTGCTCTTTATTGAACATGTTTATCAAGATAAAATGACACTTTAAAAAATGAGTAGTAAATATTATGAAAAAAGAAAGTATCACTGGGAAGTGAAGATATATTGCAATGCCTAGAGGAGCTCTGGGTCCAAAATAAAGCTGCCAAGCAGAAGTGCTCTCACTGTGGGTTTTGTCACCCAATCACCTCCTACAAATCTTCAAGTCGTTTCCCTTCAGGTTCTAAAGCCCTGACTCATGGAAAGTCAGAGCAGCACACTTCCTCAAAGCAGCAATCTCATAGGAAGTTTGGGTTTAGTCTTATATGACACACTGAGATACTGTTGTAAAAATAGTAATTGTTAGCAAAGATATATGAAGCTGAAGAGTTTTAGGCCTACAAGAACATATCCCAAATAACAAGATTTAAACAGGGAAAGCAACAGATTCTTCAAGACAAGAACTAAAAATAATTACAATAAAAATGTCTTATTTTTATTTGGCACACACATATGTATCATGTCATTTGCAAAAGGTGGAAGGAAAAAGAAAGGGGAAGGGGAAAAAAAGGAAGAGATTCTTCCCATTTTCCCTAACTTCAGCCTGTGAAGGAGATGAAGTACCATTACTTGTTTTCAAAACTATTTAAGAACTAAAATGGCCAAGCCCCCAAACACACCTACATAGCACTCCCCATCCCCCATGCCCAAAATTTTCAACCTTTTTCTTGGCCATGTAGTATAATGTTGCTTCTCAGTATTACTTTAGGGGGAGGTTTTCTTTTTGTCTTTTTAGGAGTGAGGGGGCAGACATTAATCTAAGCCTGAGCCATGCCGTTTTGTAAGTCTTCACCGGATCTCGGCTGGCAGCTAGACAATACTCGCCTGCATTCTGCAAATGGACAAATGAGGCCATGAAAGGGGAAGGCACTTGCCCTGGGTCACCCAGCAAGTCCACAGCAAAGGCAGGGCACGAAGCCAGCTTGCCTAGAAACAAGTCTCAGAGATTAATTTATCTGTTGGGTCACACTGTCTCCCCAGTACAATGAAAGAGTGTGTGTGTGTGTGTGTGTGTGTGTGCACTTAAAGCACATTTGTTCCTCCTCCAAATGTATTGTAGTGTCACTTACTGTCTTCTCGGTGCCTTCAAGACCAGGGATATTTGGAAGAGGCAAGACAGAGCTGAGATTGGCCACAAAAAGAGGATTAAGAAGGAAAAAAATGAAAAGAGTGCAGTACAGCCTCTGGAGCAATCCTTCACCTCAGGGCCCAGGCAACAGTTAAATGAGACTAAACACCACATAAGCTCACCCACAGTTTATCTTCAGGGCTTCCAGCCTAAGCTCTAACTCAGCAACGTAACCTCAAACATTCCTATGCTCAAATGCAAGAGGATGCCTTGCCTCTGCTGTCTGTACACCAGGGCTTCCTGCATGGCCCCCAGGTACAGGGTGAAGGAGGGACACAGCTGTCCCCCTCCTGCAGCCCCAGCACTGCAGGTGAAGACTCAACTCTGAGCTTGAGCTACATACATCCAAGGAGTCAGCCGGCTGGTGCCTGGCCATGTCCAGGTGGCGACCCATCCTCATTGACATAAGCCCTGAGCGCTGCAGGGGCCTCCAAAGGTTCAAATAATACACAGGCCCCACATGGGATTAGAAACAGCAGATGCTCCAGCCGTCGCACTAATCCTGAGCTGAGCCCAGGGGTTTTGCTGGCTTGTTTAAAGTACAGAATAAAAGAAAGAAATGGGGGGGGGGGCGGAGAATGGCCAAGTCAAACCACTTCTTCTAACTCCTTCCTCCTAAATCAGACTCCTCCATGTTCATGTCCAGAAATCCCTTGCATGCACATCAGATGTGAAGGTGAACCAGGCTGACCCGCCAGCTGTGCAGGGCTCCTGCTGGTTCAGTGCTTTTCCTGGCAGTTCCGTACCACACCACTCTGCAAAGAGAGAAATCCTCTTTGTTTGACACACCACTGGAATCCTTCCTGGAGTAAACAGCTGCTGAGGCTGAGGCTGGCTATGCTAGACCTGAACTGAAAGTCCCCCTGAACTTGAAGACGTGTCACATTCCTCCACCATCGCCTGCCTTACCCTGCCCCCACCACTAAGAAAGCATGGCATTCCTCACAGCTACGGACTCATTCGTACAGCCAAGGAATCTTGGCCAAACGGAACGTCAGAAAACCAAATATAACAGAAAGATCTTTGAAGAGAGGTAGTGTTGTGGGTTTTCATTCGCCCACCACAGTGAGGCCACTCTTTAGCCAATTCAGGTAGAATGCAGTGTTGACTTTCTCAGTACAAGAGTGACAGCAGACTTCAACCACATAAACAGAGAGCTCCTTCTCATGTGCAGACTACTACTCAAAGCTAAAGTGTTGCCACATCCTATCTCCAGTGCTTCTAAGCCAAATATCAAAACAGTGTCTCAGCGACGATACTTAAACCAAAATAAAGCAGACAGGAAACAACATGATGATTTAGGGTAGCTGGAATTCCTCAGACAGCATCAAATATCATCAACAACTGATACTTAAATAGTCACTGGTGCCTGGCCATGTTCCCCTAACTGCACTTTTTTTCCATATGGGAATTGATTGAGAGTGAAGCTCAGTTCAGTGGGTGAAAAGGATCCTGAGGCCAGGATAACACTTTAGGTTCCCAACGCCCTCTGCCAAAATCTACCATCCTCTCATCCAACAGCCTTGCGAAAACGCACATTTATGACATGAATGCGTAATGCTCATTCCAGGCACCGATCTTGCTTGTGGGGAAAAAAGGAAAAAGTAAAAAACCCACCCTTATCATTTTCCCCAAATGAAAAAGAATTGGAGGTAGAGGGAGCAAATCTCTTCTGACAGGCCCCGGAAAGTTCAGACGCAACCCCTTCCGATACATCAGTACTCGGCCCACTCCGTCCACTGACCCCACCTGAGAAAGTGCATTTCATTTCTCTCGGGAGCCCAAGTGCAATCCAGCGCTCTGCGCGGAGTGAGGAAAGCCGAAGCCGCCCCCAGTGACCGCGGCCTGAATGGCAGCCCGGCGTGCCCAGGCTCCCGGCCGCCGCTTCTCAATGAAACCCAGGCGAGCGCCGGGAGGCGACTGCTGGCAGCCCCAGCGACTCCGCGGCCGCCGGCGCCCTCGCCAGAGCGCCCTCTAGCAACACACACACACGCACACACACACACGCACACACACACGCAAGAAGACCCGCCCGACTGTGCCAGCGAACACCCAGGCAGGCGGGAGCAGGGCAGTGCCGCAGCGGGGGCCGGGACCGATGCGCGCGGCAGCCCGTGCAGCTCGGCCGCGCGGTCGCATTCCCCGGGAAAGGAAGTTTCTCGGCGCAGCCGCCAAGAGCAGCAGCGGGGACGCGGCGGGGGGTGGTTTGGGCACCTGAACTACACACACCCAGACAGAAGCCCCGCACGCTCCCGCGCGCACACCCGCACACCTCAGAGGACAGGGCTCCCGCCCGGGCCCAGAGCGCCCGCCCTCGGGGCAGGCAAATCCCACCTCCCCCGACCGCGCGCCGCTGGGAATCCCGGGCCGTTCCGAGCGCGGGGGGCTCCGCGGTCCCGGAGCCGCTGGGCCGGGGCTCGAGCCAGCGCCCCGGAGGAGAGAGATGCGGAGAAGGGCGAGGCAGGCACGCTCAGCCCGTCCAGCCCCGGGAAGGCGCCCCAAGTGGGCGCGATCCCCGGCCCCGCGCGGTCGCCCCGAGGGCGCCTCCGCCGCGGACCCTCGGCAAGGAGCCCGCGCTCCCTGGGCGCGCGGCCCCGGCCCCGGGCAGGCCCCGCAGGAGGCAGCGGGGCGGCAGGCGGAGGGCGGCGGCGGGGCTGGAGGGGGCGTCTCCGCCGCGCCCACCGCGCAGAGCCCACCCGCCCATTGTCAGCCGCCCCGCGCCGGCGGCGGGCCCGCGCTGTGCCCCGAGGCGGGGCGACGCGTACCGATTTTGATCTTCACGCTCTGGAAGACCCGGAGCCCCTCTTCCTCCACCGCCATGCTGCTCGCCGGCGGCCGGTCTGCCTGTCCCGCTGCGCGCCCGCCCGCCTCTCGGGCGGGCCCGGGAGGTCCGTCGGGACTCGCTGTGGAAGTTCACCCGGCGCGCAGAGGCCCCCGCCGCGGCACACGGCGCAGCGCACGGCCGGCGGGGAATGCGGCGAGGACGCGGCGGCGGCCGGAGCCCGGGAGAGGCGGCGGCAGCAGCTGCAGGGGCACCGCGCGCTCTGCGCAGCCAGGCTCCCCGCGCGTCTCATTCGGTTTGCGAAGCCGACAGCGGCCCCAGGCGCCGGCCCACGCGCCCCGCCCATTGGCCGAGCGCTGGGGGGCGGGGACGGCACGACTCCGCCCACAGACCGGCCCCAGCTTTCCATTGGCCGAGGCCCCGGGAAGGGCGGGCTCGGCTCCTGGAAGGGGCTTCGGCCGAGCCCCGCCCTGGACGGCGAGCTGCTGCGGAGGTCCCGGCGGGGGCAGCGGCGCAGCCTCGCGGGCCGAGGCGGGGCGGCTCGCGGGCCGGAAGACCCCGCTCCCGGCCTGGTCAGGGTAAGGCGCGGCCCGGAGACGGCGACCCTCAAAGGGCGGTTGCGCGCCCCTCGCCAGCGCGCGGCCTCGGCCTCCGCGGCTCTCTTCCCCCGGGCGCGGACGGGCTCGCGGGCGCCGCCGCATCCCCTCGGGGCCGAGGCAGCTGCCGCAGGCGTTTGTGACCCGGCCGCGCCGCGGTTCCCCATCCGTGCACTGAATCCTCGGCGGCATCCGGCTCCGCGCGGCTTGCTGCGTCTCGAACCCTGTGCTGGAAGCCGCTCGAGGGAAGCGGGGCGCTGGGCCGCCGGCGAGGGCCGGAACCCCCGGGCGTGCGCCCCCTCCTCCCGGGGGGCGGCCGGGCCGGGCTGAGAAGCGGGCGCCCCCGCAGATCCCGCCTGAGCTCCGCAAAGGGCTCCAGGAGCGGCTCGCTGGGCGTGCGCTCCGCAGGGCTTCCGCTTGTTGACCCGCGCCCTCGGGCCTCGGTCGGCCCCTTCGCCCAGCGCGGGGGTTAGGTGGGCAGCCCGCTCTATTTGGGATCCAGAGTAGACAAAGGGAGTTGCCTGATACATGGCCCGTGGCAGCCGCTTGTTTGTAACTATGAGGCTCTTTATTATTAACTTGTTTTTGAAAAAGTAGCACAAGCACATGATTTTGAGAAATTCAAATATAAGGTTCCATTGTTCATAATCCCACTTGCGACCCATTTACAAATCTTAATTTTTTTAAAAAAAAAAAGTATTTTTAAAGCACAGGAACGAAAACCTCATCAGAAATTTTCATTGTAAGTTTCATCTGGAGAATTAGAAAATCGACCTTTGATTCTGGCTCCACCAATAAAAAGTAGTAACCGCTGAAGGCTTTTGCTGTCTTTCATCGATGGGCAGCAGGGGGGATGACACTGGTTTTGCCTTATGTACTTCCATCCTTAAAAAACTTTGATACACAAGGGTGGTGGAACGATTGTGGACTCAGCTCTTTGGTGTCTCTGGGACCTCAGACACGTTTCTTCAATGTGTTGAGTCTGTTTCTTCATCTGTAAAATGGAAATAATAATACATACCTCGTTGCATCCTGAGTGTCACCTGGACCATTCTGCTGGCACAAAGTGTACAAAAAAGATTTGACTATCCTCCTCCTACCCATATGGTGAAATATAATACTTTACATTTTTCTTGGTATGTACAATTGGTCCGTCTCTATTTGGAATTTAATGAATTTTGAGTCCAGCAGGTTTAGGTGTTTCACATGGGATTTTCATACATTACATACGTTACCTGATTGGGCTGATCTGACATCGCCCCAGTGAAGTTGATATTACAGATGAGGAAACTGAAGCCAAATAATTTGCCACAAATCCCTCCATGTTTGGAGACTCCGACTCCACATCAGTGTGCTCCCAGCAGCAGTCTTTAAACCTCCCTTTTCCCTTCTTCCCACATCAGAACCCATTTCACTGCCTCTTTCTCCTTCCCCCTTCCCGCTGCCTCACTTCCAATGTGCTGCTCTTCGTGCAAGTGCTTCCCCTGCCTTGTCTCTCAGTTACCTCTAATTTTAGTCTCCCCTTTCCATTTCCTGACTCTTTGCTCCCTGCAGGCTCCGTTGTATCCCTTGGCACTTTCTGACTTTGAGGGATGAAAGCCCTGCTGTTAAAGACACATAACTTTCTGTCTAAGAGGATCCACAGATGATTAGCTGCAGATCAAACTAGAGAAGTTGGAGCTGACCTCCATGCGTTGACTTCCTAGGTATGGAAGAAAAGGCCTTCGAGTCGTGTACGAAGAAGCAAGATAATCCTGTGATATCCCTGCTTAAGCCTTTGACAGCTCCCTCTTCCCCTCAATAAATTCCCTACCTTGGCCTTCGAGGCCCAGCATGATCTGGTCCCTGCCTACCTCTCTGCTGTCACCTCCAGTCACTCTTCTATGACACTGGCCTCCTAGTTGTTACCCGTACATACCACGTGCACTCCTGCCTCAGAAGCTTTGCACTTGCTGTTTTTTAGACACCTCCCTAGATAGCTTCAAGTTTGTGTCCTCGCCTCATTTAAATATCTGTTCCAATGCCACCTCCTCTTTGACTTCCCCTCTAACCGTCTTCCTTTCCTCTCCACCACCACCCCCCACTTTATCTTCCTAGCACTTAACACGAAGGATGCACACACTCTTGCGCACACACACATACATCCTCCAAACAGCAGAATACAGGCTATGGAACTGGTTTGTTGTTGTTGTTTTTTCTCACTGCCTTGTCCTCGCTGCCTAAGACAATGCTTCAGTGTGTGTGGAAAGAATTAATGACCATTCTTTACTGACTACTTCTTGCCTCTAGCCACACAGGCATCCTTCCTGTCCTCAGTCATCTGGCTTGAGCTTCCCACCTCAGGCTTTCAGGCATGCTGTTTACTGGGAGTTTGAATGGAGGTTAAGCCAAACTCCCCCTCGGTTCAAACCCCAGTTTTGCTGCACACTAATCCTAGGACCTTGGTAGGTTACTGTTGTGAATGCTGTGTGTGCTCTCCAGATTCCCTCCTTTAAGACCAAGGGTTTCATAATTAGCACTATACTTGATAAATATATGTCCAAGAAACTTAAATCTTTTGTCGGTCCATGTGCCAGTTGAGCTCTGAATTTCAGCAGAGTTGCAACATCTACTGTCCAGTTCATTGGACTCACCCAGGACAACTAACGAGGAAAAGATGATGGACAACGCCCATCCCGAGGAACAGTTGCAGTCTGCAACTGCAAGCAAGATAGCTCCACCCATCTGCCCTATAGGATTTAAGTCCCCTCTCATTTAGAAGCAGAGTGGGCATCACCATCCCCAAATCCTCAAGATTAGGAAATGGACAATGGACTAAAGTAGACTTATTACTGTTCTAGCAATGAGAGAACTCTTATTGATGTAAAGGCAGTGACCACCAGAGGTTCTAAGAGATGGGAGAGGGAAGAATAGGTGTAATATGGCATTTTCAGGACATTGGATCTGTCCTGCCTGACATTGCCATGACAGATACAGGCCATTGTATATTTTGTCATAACTTACAAAATTGTGCATGACAAAGTATAAAATATAATCTAAACGGTAGTCCATGGTTAGTAGCAAAGCTTAAATATGGGTTCATCAACTGTAACAAATGTACCACACTAATGAAGGATGTTGTTAATGTAGGAAAGTGTGGGAGGGTGTAGTAGTTTGGTATTATTTATGAATTCCAAAATAGATACTGGATTATATTTGTAAACTGACCTGTTGGCACATTAGGTTGTACTGGATTCAGATGTTTCACTTTTACTTGATTAAATAATGATTAAGGCTTTGATTGGGCCACATCAGTAGGACATTGAGTCCTCCCCCCCCCCCCAAGGGGACGGGGCCTTACAGATAAAACTACACAGCAAAGCTTAGGAATTAGTTGGAGTTTTGATGCCGGAGTTTTGAGCTGAAGCCTGGGAAGTAAACACACAGGAGAAGAACACAGAGGAATAGAGATGGCTCCACAGACACGGCAGAAGCCCCAGGAAGAGAGACAAGCTGTTCACCTGATAGTCTACAGCTGCCCTTGTAGAGAAAAGCAAGCCTGAGCCCAGAGAGAATTGAGCCCCAGGAAGAGAGACAATGCCTAGAGAGCCTGATAGCCTACAGCCGATATTGGAAGAAGCTGGGA
>JAQZBX010039631.1:0-22979 GCA_029593785.1 Cabassous unicinctus
TATCGATCGATGTCTTTGACCAGACATGTAAAGACTTAAAATCTCGGGCCCTATATATTTGTGTGTGTGCGTGTGTGAGAGGGTAGAGTGGGGATAAATTCAAGGACCTTGTCAAATGATAAAATTTTAATGACTCTCCAGGTCCAGAGGCAGGAAAAACAGATGCAGAAATGGAATTTGAATTTTATTTGCCTATGCTGTTCTCAACCACATCTTGTACATGCCTTCTAATTGCTGGGATGTGATGGCAGAAACCCATGAGGTAGAGTTAAGGGGGCAAGTTTGGAATAATGATCACAAAGAAATATAAAAGCAGAGGAGAACTGGGGGAGAAATTGTTCAGATGGTGTGGCTCTTCTTTCCACCGATCGTCTTCCTCACCTCTGCCTCTAGGTGGCGACGCATATAATGTTTTCTTTTGAACCTGGTGCTACAGGGCAAACAGGGAGATGAGTGAAAAACTAGATTCAGAGTTATCCTTACCCAAACTTTAACAACAATTCCGCTATTTCACTAAGGCACCTAACGCTTGGTTCCACATATGAAATATCCCTGGAATCCAGGACGTTGCCATAGGATGGACACAACTTGCTTCTTCCTCTCAGGCACTTGTCTTTTTTTCAGAGAGGGGATGGTGAGCACCGACGTGCTGTGGTCTAGGAGAGCACCCAGTTCATCTGGGATGCACCCCGAGTGGGTGGAGGCCTCCCCTCCAGCTGCATAGGAAGCAGAGCTGGCACAGCGCTGTCGACTCATCTCTTTTGTTTTTTAAAAATTGCCACATAGCAAGTGAAAGCTGTCCCGCGGCTGTGTAACAGGATGACATTCACAGACACCCTGCTTCCGTATTTTCTTGAACAATTTGAAAGGATCTTACCTCCCAGGGACCATTAAAGCCATCTGGCTTCTGTGAGCCACCGCGGTCCCGTAAATGTGGGCCTTTTATCCACGCCCGTGCCGCTGAGCCTTCCTGGCTCAGGACCACGTCCGGTGAGGAGGTGCCCGGGTTGCTCCAGGCCTTGGCACTGATAAGCTTGTATTAGCTGCTGAATTCCAAATGCCTCTGGAAGAAGTTGAGCCTCAGAAAACAACCCGGCACTTACAAGAGTCTAGAGAATATCATTGTGGTTTAACGCTCCTTCCATTAAACACTTCAAAATTAAAAGGCGTGCTCCTTCACTGTAGGGAAAAAACCCAAGACCCATGTGTATCAGATTTGCCTCTTTCCTAATTTAGTCATTTTGTATATTTGTATATTTGTTTAAAAATATATTAGGTAATTCCAGCATGCCCCCCACTTCACTTAATTTCTTTTTATCTCATACCTGAGGTACTAAATCCCATGGTTAGCCTCCATTTATACCTTGGGGCCTTGAGTGCCATTTTTTTCTTATCTGTAACATGGGATTATAATAGTACCTACTCCAGAGTGTGATAATGAAAATATTTAATTAGCAGCATGTCCAGGCCTCACTAGCCAATTAGAAAGGAGCAGGCCTTAAACAATCAAATAAGCAACCATTTGTTTCTTGATGCAAACGGGGTGCAGATCAGCTCTGCTGACCATAGAGTGTTGAAGTATTAAACGAGCCAATGTATGTGAGGCGCGTAACTGCGTGCCTGGTTAAGCGTTCAGGAAATGCTAACTAATATTTTGCCCTCCATCCCAAGCATGCTGTGAAATTCCTGGCCTGGGCCATCTTATATGTTACTGCTCCAGCCTCCCCCAGCTCGTCTCCACTCCCAGCTCCCCTCTCTCCCCTCTCCCCTACCCCATCTTCTTGGTCTCAGTTTGAAAGCCTAAGCCATAGAAACACCTTCCTTTGCTGGGTCAGTATCTTCTTTTCACTTGAGAGAGTCCAGCACACACAGTCATGAGCTGTTATGAAATTTCCTTTAGCTTAGGCTCCTGGGATCCCCAAGCTGGGGCAAGAGGGAAGGAAACAAATATTTGAGGGCCCGAAATGAGCCAGGCTCTTAAAGGTCTCAGGGAAGGAAGTACAGAAATACCTTGTTGTGGTTTGCATTGTCACCCCCCAAAAAAGAGATGTTGAAATCTTTACCCCTGGTCCATGTGATGTGACCTTATTTGGAAATAGGGTCTTTGCAGATATAAGCAAATTAAGATGGGGGCATACTGGATATGGTGGGCCCTCAGTCCAGTGACTGGTGTTCTTAGAATGCCATGTGAACATACAGAGATGCAGAGGCACACCCAGCAGGAGACGACGGCCACTGAAGATGGAGGAAGAAGTTGGAGAGTTCCAGCTACAAGCCAAGGAATGGCAAGGAAGAGCTTGGTCCTGCTGACACCTTGATTTCCAACCTGTGGCCTCCACAACTGTGAGAATAAATTTCTGTTGTTCTAAGCCACCCATCTGTGGTCATTTGTTATGGCAGCCGGAGGAAGTCAGTACGTAACTCTTTGCATTCGGTTCTGCTTTCTCTAGTGGGAACTTGGCCTTAATGGACCTGCAGTTGCTTGCCGCCATAGCGGCCACTGTCGGCTCGTTCCCAGTTCTGCCAGCGCCCCGCACGATTAAGCACCTAAGTGGGTTTTGATGACAGCATCTTGCTTCATCACTTGAACAGTCTTCTTCAGCCTCCCCGGGTATATAATCCCTTCTGTCTTCACTCCATTCGCATAAAACCAGTGGTCTCCAGCATTTTAGGCCTGGAACTTGTAGAAGTAACAGTCTTCCAGATTGTCTTTCCATCCTAGATGTGCTCTTTGTACCTTGTGGCCTGCGGTGAGGAAAGACTTTCAGTTTAGATGTTGAAAATCACAGCATAAATTCCCAGGTAGGCACCTGACAGCTAAATACAGACATTTCCGGGTTGTCAGGCTATACTTGACTTAACAGGAATTTGACTTTATGCAAAGCACTTCTAAAAGGCCCCTGCTAGATTTTTGAAGATGCAGGCAATTTTACATTAGGTAGAGAAATACAAAGTGTTCCGAAGCTCTCTGGGTAAATACTGAGCAGGTAAAGTACCCTGTGGCCAGCAGCTACTGCAGGAAAGGGCATCTTGCCCTCAGCTTCCTGCTGTTCCCTGCTGGGTGGCTTTCTGCTGCCTCCACCTGAGGTATTTCAGTTTTTTGTTATACTTCTCCCTTTATAGTGCAGTCGTCATGGGACAGGACCAAGTGTGTCAAGAGAACAGGATTGGTTTGAAATCCTAAGAAGACTGATTTAAATTAGAAAATAAATATTTAATAAATAAAGTCAGCTCTATGTACTATTCTTCCTTCTATCACCTGGTATCTTGATTAGGCCACCTCCATGATGATAGAAGTACTCGAAACACTATCTAATGTGTCTTGCAGCCTGTGAACGGTCTGTGCTTTTAAAAACCATGGGAGTGAGGAAGGGGCTGTGGGCCAAACACCCTCCACTGGCTCACTGCCTTCTGGCCTACCCTCCAGGCACGGTCCATCTCATGGTCCCAGCCAGGCTTCAGCTGATGGTCCCAGTCAGACTGAGCCACAGTCAGGTTTTTGTATTTTTTTAAAATCCTGCACAAGGACATTTAAAATAATGAATTTATTGCCAATGTTTATAAATTGGGAGATTGCACCTAAAAATCGGAGTTACCAAGTTTTCTTAAAAAATCAGAAGATTTAAAAGCATTAGGATACTTTCTACACTCACGGAGAATGTTTCTGCTCTGCTTCTATCATGCATTTCACCATCTTGCTCATTCTAGGGCCTACAGTACTTCTTTGATTCTCATACACACATTTTTTTCCTCACATTTCCAGGTCTTTGAAATTGGGATGCCTCTTATAATCGATGGGATAAGAAAGCATGGTGTCCTAGTTTAATTGGCAGCTTTTTCTTTCTCAGTTGTACATAAAATAGTGACATGCCTTACAATTGATGGCATCTTGGATTCCATGAAATACAGTAATTTTCTCTGATTCATTGTATGTGATAATTCAGCCAAGGGTGCTGAAGGTTTCCAAACAGCTAAATGCAACCATGTGTGTCTGTTTCTGAGGGTGCTGGGCTTTGAAGGACAGGAGGCAGGGTGCAGAGTGGGAGCCACGCTGCCTGGTTCTGAGTCCCAGCTCTGTCACATGCGACCTGGACAGGATGCTTAGTCTAATCCCGCCAAGCCCCGGTTTCCTTATAAATTCCATGGAATTTTGGAGAGGATTAAATGAGCTAAAACCTTTAAAACCTTTCAGACAGTACCTGGCACATAGTAAGTGCTCAATAAATATCAGCTGTTCCTCCTACTGGTGACGTGGAGTTACATTTCTGGTTTAGATCCCAACTCCGCCACTAGCTAGTCACTTCCCTCCTTTGAGCCTTGGTTTTTGCATCTGCAAAATGGGAGCAGGTCTGAAAAGGAGGTTTTGAGAATCAGATGTGAAAGTGCTGGTGTTTGACACATAGCAGGCACTTAATACTTTCCCATCTTCTCCCTTGTCCAGAGACATGTTGTGTCTTGAAAGGGAGTCTCCGGGGTTGCCAGATCATTCTTGATCTGATACAGGCTCCTGAAATCATCAAAGATGGGCTGCATGATTCTCTGTAGATTCTACTTTCTAATAAGCTCTCTCACCTAAAAAAAATGGACATTTATATTCCAGAAATTAGTTTCAGAACATTAGTCAAAACGATAACTTCCCCTTCCCTGAACCATTTTCAGGAGACAGAACCCAGTACCCCATGATAGCCCTGTTCTGAGCGTTGGGGTGAGGGGCAGCCTAAGTGGGGGTGCCCCATGCCCACTATAGTGTGCCTGAGCTCCCAGGAACTCCCCCTCAGAAGCTGAGAGGAGTCAGGCTCTCTACCATGGGGTCCTGGTGCCCCCTCTCTGGTTAGAGAAGAAGTCGAGTCATGTCTGTTGAAGTAACTGGGGAGGAATTTATCCAACTTAGAACCTTCCTGGAGAAAAGCAACTCTTTCCTTTCTGATGTCATTAAATATCCCAGTTCTCTGGTTGCTGTGGAAAACTTTCATTCCTTTATTTAGTTAAGGCTGCTTCTCTACTCGCACATCCCTGCTGGTGCCATTCTGACCCCATGGTGGTGATGAGGATACTTGGGAGGTATTGGCCATGAACGCTCGGTTCCTTCCAGCCTCCTCAGTCCCCTCCCTGCTGCCCCCCAAGTGATAGCAGCTGCTATTTGGGACCTGCCACTGCCATCTTAGAAACTACCAATTTAAATACCAATATCGTCACCAGCTGAGAAGTTAGTGGCATAGAGTCCTATTAAAGTCATCTTTTAAATCACCTCTTTTGCACAAATATCAGCCTCACTCCATCTCACCAGTCCTCCTCATCACTTCCAGAAAACTCCGTTATCAGTGCTGCACGCTGCCTTTTCCCCAGCTGCAAAGGGAGAATCTTAATGAACCAGCCTGGGCTGGGGGGTCATGTTTCCCTGTTGCTGGAATGAGGCTTCTGGACCCCTGTCCTTCAGGCACTCTCTTGTTGCCAGGAATTGGCTGCAACTGCAAGATGTAGTCAGTGGTAACAGGCTCGGTTATTACTAATAAAATTTAAATGACTGCAAGATCACAGAACACCAAAAAAAATTTTTTTCCTGGCACATCCAGACAAATCTTGCTGATCCAAGTTGGGCTGTGACTGTGCAGTCTTTTTTATTTTATTTTTTAATGCAGACTTGCACTTTCATCTGCGACATTGCTAGTTTGCAATTGCATAATGGCTTTTTAAAACATTCAGAGACAGATGAGAAAAATAATATTTTTTTTAAAAGAGGATGTGGTACATTCATAAACCCCAGATGCATGACCAGAGAGACTGTTGTGCTCTTAAGGCTGATGGTTTAAAGTGGGAGAAAATGGGGGTAGAGAATCTCAGAGGTCAAAAAGTAACTGTACACCCCTTCTTTAAAAAAGCATTTCAGGAACTTTGGCTTTTGACACAGTTAATACTGTATCCTTTGTTAAGATCCCTGGGAGAGGAGTCCCATAAAATGTAGAGAATGTCGTAGGCCTAAAAGGCGGTTGGCTTTTCTAGAATCAATGGTGGGAAGGGAGGGGAAGGACCAAAATACATTACATGTGGGTATTCCATGGTATTCCATGGCACAGCAGGGCTTCAGGTTAATTCCAAATTTTTTTTTTTTTTTTTAAAGATTTATTTATTTTATTTATTTATCTCCCCTTGCTGCTTGTGCTGCTGTGTCCATTCGCTGCGTGTCTTCTCTGTGTCTGCTTATCTCCCCCTTGCTGTGAGGTCTTGCTGCATCAGGCCACGGCGCCGCGCGAGCCGGCCTGCCCTCACAAGGAGGCCCCGGGAAGCGAACCCGGGGCCTCTCATATGGTAAACGGGGGCTCCATCCACTGAGCCACACCCGCTTCCCTAATTCCAAATTAAAATACAGTCTCTCACTCCTTTGGAAAGGAGTAGCTTCGTGTACCTGAGTTGTTTATTTCTGACATCACTCCCTTTTTTGGGGGTGGGGTGGGGGGATGAGAGTAGGTGAGAGGGAGGCAATCAGCGTCTCAAATTCCTGATGGAATTTCAATGGGCAGAGTCTGAAGATATCTTACTCCTGTTGTCTCTTGGTGGATGGAAGGGTTTGTTAGCTTCTCCGGTTATTTTGGGAATCTATCAATAAAGCCTGTGATTTTTACTGACCTCCTGAGATTGAGGTGAGGAGAAGAGAGCTGTGTATTTTGTTTCTTTGGAGGAAGGAGGGAGAGAGGCCATCCTACTGCCTTCTTGACTTGTACAGAGATGTAGGGGACAGTGCTTCAGGGATTGGCCCCTGAAGGAGAAGTGGGTGCTTTTATGGAGAGGAGGTTTTCCATGGAGGCACTGAGAGCATCAAGCTGCCCAAAGAGTCGATGGGCAGTCTGCTTACAAAGTGATTTTGTGATGGTCTCCAGCGTGATATATCTATTTTCCCTTGGCCGCTGTGAATGTTTTAGCCCACATGAGGTGACCCTGTAGCAGAATCTTGCCCGAAGCTGTGCATTTGTCCCTGAGCTTGTGCAGGCTCTCCCCTTTGCTAAGCTGCATGTCTTTACCGTGTGTTCCTGTCGAGCCCCTGGTACACCCAGCCCCTCTGTGCTCAAGCCACATATTCACACTGCAGTCAGGCCCAGCAGCAGGACGGACGTCTGGTGGGAAGCCAAGTGAGGCGCTAGTGGATGACAGGGAGCAGGTGGTCTTGATTCGGAGCCTGGGGGATCTCTGCTACTTGCTCTCTGGTGTTGGCACCAAATCAGGGCTGCATCTACTTCCCCGGAATTAAAGCACTGGCCAGTGTGGTGCTGCGAAGGGGATGTGCATGTCTTAGCGGGCCCGCCAGGCTCAGTGATTGGCTGAGAGCAGCCCATTTGGCCAGAAAGTGGCCATGGATCTGGAGGCCTTTGGTCACCATTTAACAAATATTTATAGGGCACCTACTATGTGCTGGACATGTGGTGGGCACCGGGGGGAGATTGTGAACAAGGAAATCCTGTCCTTGGAGAGACTAGGCAGGGAGATGAATGGGTAAGTGGGCAGTTGCAGAGTGGTGTGATTCAGGCTGGGAATGGGGCAAGTACTGAGACTTTGGGGTCACGTAAGGGGGGACCTAATCTTCCCCTGAGACAGTTGCAGTCTAAGCTGAGCCAAGTGTGGACGACTAAGAGCGAGGGTGGTGCATATTTAGGCCTGGGAGGAATGATTCCTGTGGCCCGTGGGGAGGAGGAGGAAGAGGGGGCATTTTCAGGGGGTGCTTGGAGAGGCATCAGGTAATCACACGGGGCCCTGTAAGCCAAGGGCAAGAAGCAGCTGTGTGTTTAGCAGTCAAGAACGTGAGCTCTGGAGCCCGGTGCGTGGGTCGAGTCCACCACTTCCTGGGCATGTTACTTAGCTCTCCATACCTCAGTGGCCACATTTTTAAATGGGATAGGTATAGTGCAGTGACACAGGGGACAATGCCCACATGCAGTGAGCATTCAGTAAATGTTAGTTGCAGCTTTTATCATTATCGCATACTTTAAATTCTCACGGCGAAAGCATTGTAAATGCTTGCCTGCTGTCCTCTGACCATCACCAAACTTAACGTAGTGACATGGCTAAACATTCTCCAAATATTGTAGGACTATTGCAGTGTTATCCTGAGGGCTCCGCATGAAGCTGCTAAACGTGATGTTGCCAAAAACAAAAAATAAAAACAAAAAGTGAGCAACTATTGTCTTTATGTTTTCTCTTGAATAACAATTGAATAAAGCTCTTAACCTGTTCACCATCTGGGTTCTCAAGGACAACCCCTAACCAGTATTTCCTAAAGCATGCTTGGTGTGTCACTTGCATCTGACTCAGCCATTACTGTAGATTTGGGGACTACTCAGAACCTCCTGAAACAGAAAGGGGGGTGAGGGGGGTGGGGAGGAATCCACAGCTTTACAAGGAGCCCAGGTGAGTCTGTGCATTTTGAGAGCCACTTGACCTGTGATTAACTAACAGACTGGATGCATGAGGAAGTGACTTAGGACGAATCATGGCATTGTCAGCCTCTTTCCCTATTCATGTAGAGGGGATGCCAACAAACCGTCCCTTCTGATAAGCTCAAGCAGGTAAGAAGCATCCCCGGGGGTTGTGTCGGCCTCAAAAGCAAAACCTTCTGAACAGAAAGTGCCAAGTAATGTGATGACAACAGGATCAGTGATGGTGCTTTGTCTGGCTTTTAAAGTGCTCTCATGCACATTGCCTTCTAAAGACAGGCTATGGATCTCAGGTGCTATCATGGCACTGCCCACCAGAGAAAATATCTTTGAGACAAAAATGAAATTCTCAGCAAAAAGTACCTGGCTTTTGGAAATCTCAAGGGTAATGCCCATAAGATAGCATGCATCATCATCTTCAAGTACCTGCAACAGGTAGTCCTCAGCAGGTGACTAAAAAACAAAATCAGAGTGTAAAGCAGGGCTTCTTAACAAGGGGACCATGAGCTTGTATTGAAATTCAAAAAAAACCATTATTCTTGTGGGGACGTGTTGGTGGGGGTGTGACGTATTTTTTAAATAATACACAGCACAGTGTGGACTTAGTAAGGGGTCCGTGGTTTTCACCTGATGGGCAAAGGGGTCTGTGGAACAAAAAAGGTTAAGAACCTTTGGTGTAAAGGGAAAGGCTGCCTAAATCATAGAAGGTAATGGATGAACAGTCTAGAATATTTGCCATAAGGCACACTAAGGATATGCTCTATGATTTGGGACGTGCTTTTTCATCCACAATAAGGATTGAGACTACTATCAGTGTTTTCCAAACTGTGCTTCTTGGCTTGTCCCCAAGGGTTGGTGCCACAAAGGGAGAAAGGAAAGCAGCAGACTAATGGGGCCCTTGAATCAGACCCTTCTCTTTGCTGAAAACAGAGCAGCTGCAGGTCTTTTATAGAAATTACCTATTGTACTTCACTTACAATGTTATTTTTACAAAAGGTTCTGTGGTGAACAGACAAAAGGGTTGAATCCCCCTGGATTAGATCCCTAAGAAGCCTTTTTTCCCTTTAATCTCTTTTTGATATCTGTGATCCGAAAGACAGCACCGTGATTGTCCATTTCCAGAACAAATGTTACCTCCAACTATCATAGCATGGGAGTACTCAGAAATTTTTTTCTTGTAATGAGCTCACATTTGCTTTCTGGAACTCTGTAAAGGTAGCAGTGGGGTGCCTAAGGTGGTAACGGGTTACCTGCTATTTGAAATGTTCAGGCTTATGATGATTTTAAACCCCAGCTTCACTAATTGCTAGCTGTGTGCCTGGGTAAATCTCTCTCTGTCTGAGGGACAAATATGCAAAATGCTTAGTGTAGTGCATGGCAGATATCATTGTTATCTGCTCTCAGAAGTTCCTGGTGAATGTCTGCTTGGAACCTTCTTTGGTGGCCCTGGAAGAGAGCTGCCCAGGCAGCAGAGCAGACCTGTTCTGGACTGCAGATCATTTCTAGGGGATGCCATTAATCCCTTCAGTGTCACTGACCCTGCCAAGGGGCCGTGCGCAATTAGGAGAATTGGCCTTTTACAATTCCTCTAGGGGCTCCCTGGAAATGTATGAGCACCACCAAGAAATTGTGGATAACTCTTTATGAGGAGTCACCCCAATGCTGGCAATTGATCATGTCCACAGACCAGGCAATGGAAGTGGTTCCAGTAGAGCCTAGCAATTCCACGCTCTTCCCTTTGCTCTGCAAAGCTTGTTTTTCAGAAGAACACATAAACCATGGATTGTGCAATTATGCCCTGATGCAAACCAAGTTTTGGCAAGTGTGAACGGCTCTGAAAACAGTATGTATGTGAAACTCACTTTCCCTATGCACTCTATTTAACATTCCAGGTCTTGTGCCAGGTTTCCCCCTATTTTCTGCATTTCAGAAATATTTTGTTGGTTTTTTTTTTTTTTCTTCTATCCAGTGGGCGTACAAAGGCATATTTGTTTCATCACTATTTTGTTAATTCTGCCAGACTTTTTCTCCCAACGATTGTAATCCTCCTTAAAGTCTTATATTTAAGGCTAGGCTTTAGGAAAATTACATAGGAGTAGTATCATATTTACTTATGTATGACCACAGAGGATGTGAGTAAAATAAAAACAAAACAAACAATTAAAAAACAAAACAGTGACTCTCTGAGCGAATTCTAGTGGAGGCTGGTATGCCACAGCTGAGCAGGGTAGGAGAGCACTCTTTTCTGTTCTTGACCCTACATGAGACTTAGGGCATGTGGTTTTTCATTTCTGTGTCTTCCTTTCCTTCTAAACAAAAACCCGCCCTCTAGCATCTTCCCAGAAGCTGCTGTAAGGGAGGCTGCTGCTGAAAAAGAATGAGATGGATGGATGGATGGATGGATGGATGGATGGATGGATGGATGACTCAGTTAATGATGAAGACAGGAACCTCTCATTCTACAACTACATTGCCTCAGGAAGCCTTTTCCCCCTTCCCTGCCCCCTCCCTCCCTCCCCAGGCTAAGTATATACTCCTTGTCTCTTCTCTCCTAGCACTGCCCTTCTCTGCTTTTGACTTGTAAACAAGCAGATACAATAAAGGCCGGTAGAATCCATCCTCCCAGCAACATTAGAGGCTTTGGGAAAGCCGGAAAGGACCTACATGCATCTTGTTCCCTGTTTTCGCCATGCTGATGGCCAGCTCCTGGCACATGGAAGATGCTCAGTACATGTTTGTTGAATGAATAAATGAAAGAAATGGCTGTTCACAAGGACTTGCGGAGGCAAATCTTTGCATTCTTCTATCCCTCTCACACTGCTGCCTTCTCACAGCTGGTTTTCTCTTAGGAACCATATGGGATTGTTAAGCAGGAATGGGATTCCTCCCACCTGTAGCACGCGCGCGCACGCGCGCGCGCGCGCGCACACACACACACACACACACGCAGGCACAGTCTCTCAGGCCTTTTTAAGGGATCACCTGACTGATTTGCTGTAACAACCTCTTCTCAATCCTCCCTTTCTGCCTCCCCTACTCCCAATTTCTCCTTGTTAATTAATTAATCATTCTTCTGAAGGTAAATATTCCTCCAGGGTCTTTCCTTTTTTCTTTGGGTCCTAACGGGTGTGAACTCGGGGTCCAGCCCTGTGTCTCTAAGCCTCTGAGTAGGCGCCTATTATCGTCAGCTCCAGTAATCGCATCCTGATATTTGCTTGGATTTAAACACCAGAGGCTGGGACTAATGAGTGGCTTTCATGTTCAGGAACAAAGGGCAGCTTCAGGCGGCTTCTCCGCTTAATTCCAGGCTTTTTGAGATACTCGCCGTGCTTAGCTCAGCGCGGAGGGAGTGGCAGACAGCACGTTTCTTCCAGAGGGGCCCAGCCTCCTCAGCCAAGCCGTTGCCAACGTAAGCCTTGGTGGCTGTGTGCAGGGGAAAGCAAAGCACTGTAAAAATGCTTC
This sequence comes from Cabassous unicinctus, assembly GCA_029593785.1. Classification (NCBI taxonomy): domain Eukaryota; kingdom Metazoa; phylum Chordata; class Mammalia; order Cingulata; family Chlamyphoridae; genus Cabassous; species Cabassous unicinctus. The sequence continues at coordinate 11,886 of JAQZBX010039631.1, forward strand.
CTAGTGAGTATAATTTGGTGGAAAGTACTGTTGTCAGGGGTAAGCACTCTGTCTTTTCTAGTCTTTAGCCTTCTCATCTGTAAAGTGATTTGATCGTCTCTAAGCATCCGTACAACTACAGACTTCTGTGATTTAAAGTGGACTGTCCTCTTCCATATGAAAATAGAGAGTGGATTTTTGGCACATGGGCATACACATGTAGGGACAGGTTTAGGCTCATATAAAATGGCGGGGACCCTAAGTAAGCGTCAAATGTAGGGGGCTATGGGGTCAGACTGCCAGCATTTGAACACTGACAGGATTTTCAGCTCCAGGTACCAGGCCAGATGCTGTAGATAGATGAACTCACTCGGTCCTTACAGCTGCCCCGTGAAGTAAGTCCTATCATTACCCCATTTTACAGCTAAGGAATTGAAACTTAGAGAGGTCAAGTAATTGGCCATGGTGCTTGGGTGGCAGAGCTGAGGTTTTTTTTTAAATATACTTTAAAATTTTTTTCTAAAAAGATACTTAGATTACATAAATGTTGCATAAAAAATATAGGGGATTCCCATATGCCCTGCTCCCTACCCCTCCCACATTTTCCCACATTAACAACATCCTTCATTAGTGTGGTACATTTGTTACAATTGATGAACACATTTTGGAGCATTGCCACTAAGCAAGGATGATAGTTTACATTGTAGTTTACACTCTCTCCCGCACATTTTTGTAAGTTATTACAAGATATATAATGGCCTGTATCTGTCATTGCAATGTCCTTCAGGACAATTCCCAAGTCCCGAAATTGCCCCCAAATTACAGCTGCTTTTCCCTTTCCCTCCCTCAGAACCTCCAGTGGCCGCTGCCTCCACATCAATGATAACAGTTCCTCAGTTGCTAGAATCACAATAAGTCTATAGTAGAATAACAGTAAGTCTCTCTGGTCCATGGTTCATTCCCCAATCCTGAGGATTCTGGGATGGTGATGCCCACTCTACCTCTAATTGTGAGAGGGGGCTTAGATCCCATGTGGCAAATGGAGGGGACTATCTTGCTTGCAGTTACAGACTCTGAGATGGTCGATGTCCGTCATCATCTCCTTGTTAGTTGTCCTGGGTGAGTCCAATGAACTGCAGAGTAGGTGTTGCAACTCTGGGTTTGAACGCTGCTTTCTGCCTCCCAAGAGAGCAGATTCACTGTTCTGCTGCCCCCTGCAGGCAAGTGTGTGCCATGGCTGGTGGAGGGACCACCAGGATTTTATTCCCAGGAGGTTCAGGTTCAAGGGGAGTGTGTATTGAGTTAACTGTGCAACACTTTCCCATCTCTGCCTCGAGTTCACATTTCTTGCGAGAAGGGATTGTATCTGAAGTGTCTGCAATCATGCCCAGCTCTGCTCCTCGGCCCCGGAGGATATATAACCAGGCTGGAAGCATCAGAACCCAGATTCCTTTCAGGAGCTCTTTGCTGTCTTCTGTCATCTGAAGCAGGCAAACCTCAGGGCACCCTGTACTGAATATGCCTGGCAGGAGGGTCCCTGGGATACCTCTCTCCTCACCAGAAAGACCATCCATTAACTCTAGTCCAGAGTGTCTCAAACTTTATGTGCATTTGAAGGCACAGGGATCTTGGTAAAATGCTAGTTCTGATTTAGTAGGTCCGGGGCACGGCTGATTGACTTTCTAACTAGCCCCCAGGGGTTGCCGTTGCTGCTGGACTGAGGGCTACTCTTTGAGCAGCAAGGGTCTAGGGTCCCTGTTTGCCACGGCCCAGGCTGGCTGTAGCAGAATGGCCTGCGGTCCTTGGGAAGCAAGCAGCTTCTGTGACCTTCCTGGGAGATTTCCAATCAGCAGGTCTAGGACGGGACCTAGGAAGCGTTCGGTTTAGTAAGCGTTCCCAGGTAACCTGAAGCAGGTGTTCCACTGCCCACATGCCAAGCTCAGTGGTCCCTACACCTCTGGGATCACCAGAATTCCCTGTGGAATGAGGCCACCCTGGAAGAGTGGTTCACAGGTGGGGGAGGTGGGGGGAGGAACTTGCTTGTGCACTAATTCCTCAGGTGAGTCTGATCGGTGCTCAGGTTTGGAAACCTCTTTCTCTCATTACTGCTTCACCTCCATATCTTTCATCTCTCCCAGGCTCCTCACTCTCCCTCAAACGAGAGTCCAGCTGGCCCCTGCGTCACCTTTCCCCTTTGTTGTAGCCCGTGTGTGACACCTCAGCCCTCTGCCGTCTGACCCTTGCATCCCACAGTAACAAATTTGCTTGGGGGAAGATCACCCAGGGAACTTCCAATAGTCAGATCCAGTAGGTGTTGAAATCCATCCTTATATGCCTCGAGCAGCACCGGACACCGCTAACCACGTTCCCCTCTTCCCCATACTCTGCTCACTGCAATCCCACCCCACCATCTCCTGACTACTCACGGGGAGCTCTTTCTTGATTTCCTTCCCTGAATCATCATTTGCCTGGAAACGTTGGAATTTCTCAAGATTCCTTCCTTCCCCTTGGATCCACATCCATAAACTAGTGGTGACCAAATACTCATTTTCTGAATGATCTTCCTAAATCATACGTCTGTCTGTGTGTAAGATGGGAGGCAGAAGAACAGGAATCGAGTCAACCAGCCCAGAGTCAGATCCTGGCCCTGCCACTTGCCTCCACGAAACTGTGAGCAAGTCACTGACTGTCAGTAGGCTGCAGTTTTCTCCTCTGGAGGAGAGGATATGAGGATTAAGTGCCTCGACCACGTAGAGTGCCCAGCATTGGGCTTGGTGCATCGTGAGCACTTCGTACATGTCTGCTTTGAATTTTTAAATCATTAGTATAACAAATATGCATAATAACAGTTACATTCTAGTGGCGTCCACATCGCCTGTGGACTCAAGTGAGTCTCTGGAGCAGATGACACAGAGCCTTCCTGGCCCGGCCCCACCTCTCGCCGGCTTTTGCTCCTTCCCTCCTGCACTCCTCCCCCTATGCCCTGTGCCTCTGCACATGCTGCTTCCTCTCTCTGCCTCCATCTCCCTGGCATAGTCTCCCTGGAGTCTCTCCTGCCTTCCCCAGGACCAAGTGACCATGCCGTCCTTCATGCTTCTGCTCAGTCTTGGAGTTTCTTCTGATGCATGTGTTGTGTTGGACCAACCTGACCTGTTTATGTGTCTGTGCCCGTTAGACTACAAGCTCTTTAAGTCAGTTTAACTCCCTGGCATGGGGTATGGCTGAGGCTCATTGTGGATTGTTTGAATGAATGAATGAATGAATGACATGAAAATTAAAAATTGGCTAACTGGCCCAGAGGGCAAGCTCTCTGATTGTTTAAGATGATCTTACCTTATTATGCTTGAGTCCTCTCTTTCACTAACTCTTCTACCATGGGTGATTTTGACCTCTAGGGAACACTGGACATGTAACATTTTTGGCTGACACAACCTGGGGTGCTACTGGCATCTAGTGGATACAGGCCAGGGATGCTGCAAAATGCCCTGCAATGCATAGGCAGCCCCCCACAACAGAGGACCATCCAGCCCAGAATGTCAGTCTTGCTGGGATTGAGAAACCTTGCTCTACAGGATTCTGTGTCCATCTACAGTATCCTACCTCCACCAGTCCTAGACTAGCTCCAGGCACTGTTGTTATCTCCCTGGACTGGCCTTTCTGTTTCCTTTGCCTCCACGTCCTCAATCCACTCTCAACAGAGCTGCCAGAGTGGTCTTTTAAAGGCTAAGTCAAATAAAATCACTCCCCTCTAATGACTTTCCATCACACGTGGAATCCAATCCATACTCCTTAGCTGTGCTGACAAAAGCCTGTCTGACCTGGCTCCTGCCTACCTCTCCGCCTCACTGAGCTCGCTCTCCCCCAGGCACTCTCCTTCAGACGCACTGGCCTTCTTTCTCTTCCAAGTTCTTTCCAGGCTTTAGGTCTGTTCTTGAGAGGTTCCCTCTGCCGGGGCTTCTCTCTTCTCTTGTCCTTGCTTTGCTGGCTTCGTCTCATCTCTTAGATCTCACCATAACTGTTACTGCATCAGACATTCCTTTCATGATCACTCAAACTAAAATAGCCACAGAACCACTTACACAGTCACATCATCTTAAATCTCTGCACAGCACTACCACTGTCTGACATTTTGTTTATCTGTTTTTCTTATTCTTCCCCCTCTGCATTGTGCAGAACTGTATCCTCCTGTACACAGAACAATGCCTTGCACACAGTTATCAATAAACAGTGATGGTGATAAGAATATTAATAATTTACACTTATATATGGCATCTAAGGACTTCTTTAAATGCTTTACATTTAATCCTTATAACTGCTTTGTACAGTGGGTACTATGACTATCATCCCCATTTTATAGGTAAGGAAACTGAGGCACCAGAAGTTACATAACTTGTCTAGGATCACACAGCTAGAAAGTAGCAGAGCTGGGATTTGAACTTAAGCAGTCTGACTCCAGAGTCGATGCTCTTAATCACTCCACCATGCTGTTTGTTGAGGAAATGAAGGTGGAATACGAATGGTGCTCTTACACCCATCCTTCCTGAGTACACACTAAGGCAGCCTTTGTAGGATGGGGATTTTGTCTGATCTAGTTTACATTTGCAACAGTCACCCGTGTTCTTTACATGTCATGGTAACCCTTTTGTTGAGGGGCTATGGGAAGAGAGTACCAAGAGACCTGTTTGCTCATCAATGCTTAGGCTTTAAAGTTCTGGACACTTCTCTCTACCCTCACTATTTCGTTGTTTTGGCTGCTAGCAAACTCAGAGTAAAATTTGAGCCCTGATGCTAGTAATCATAAAGTACTTTATGGAATGCATTTTGTCTCCTGCCTTTTTTTCTTCTGCTTTTTCTCTTCATCCTGTTTTCCTTGATTTTAACTGATGGGTGTTTTTATTTTATTTTATTTTTTTCCTTTAAGTCAATTCAAATGATTTATGATTTGGGATGGAGCAAAAACAAACAAATATAAATGTAAAGTGTGACCCTGGGCAAATTACTTAATCTCTCTAATTCTGAGTGTCCTCCATCCAGTCATTTCTGACTCATAGTGGTTTGGGTGGCGTGTGAATTGGGTAAATTTCCTGAAAGCTCAGGGCACATAGTAAGCATTTAGTAAACATTCGTGTCTTTATTTCCGTCTCAACAAGCTCCATTGCAAAGATCCACAGCAAATGACAGGCTGTCATCCTGTCCTGTTGTTGGTGGCTGTTTCCACTACAGTAAATTGGTTTTTGAGCAGCAGAAAGATATTTGGTCTACTAGGTAGAAAAGACCCCACTGCTGTGCAGTGGGCTTCTGTATAAAGCCCCAAGTGATGAAGAGAAAGAGTTTATTGAAAAGAAAATGAATGAGACCCACAGAACTTTTTATTACTATGGCAACTGGGTATTTGGCCAGTCTCTCTTTGGCTAGATTATAATATAGTAGGGAGGAGTGTCAACTGTTATGTCTCAATTGCCTATTAGCTCATAAAATGTCCCTGTTTATATACTAATCTTTATTGGCTGAAATAGCCCTATGTTAAAGGACTTGGCCACCCACTTTCTGGTACTAAGCTTTGTTGGGGCTTACAAAAACAATAATTATGATAATACAAGTACTTATCACTTACTGGGTGCCAGGCTTTTCTCATTTAATCCTCACAACCACTTATGAGGTAGGTTTCATCATCCCTTACAGACCAGGGAGTAGAGCCAAGAGCAGTTAGATAACCAGCCCATTACATGGTAAGGGGTGGAACCCAGTCTCAATTCGGGTCTTGCTAATTTCTAACCCTTTATTCTTAGCCACTAAAATGGAGTCTCTCTTTAAATCAGAAGAGACAAAAATTTAGGAGTATTGACCCTACCCTACAACAGAGTTCCTCAGCCTTGAACTCTTGACAGTTTTGCATCAGGTTGTTTTTGGTTGTGGGGTGCTATCCTGTGCATTCATTGTGGGATGTTTAGCAGCATCCCTGACCTCTACCCATTAGATACCAGTAGCACCCCTCCCCAAGACATTGCCAGATGTCACCTGGGACAAATCAGGAGAACTGGGGAGGAATCTGGCCAATTGAGTACTTCCTGAAGAAGAGCAGCTCTTTCGTTTCTGACATCACCAACTCTCCCAGTTCTCAGATTCTTCTGAAAGTTTTCTTTGCAGCCATCATATTTTCATCACCCCCTAAACGACCGCACTCTCATTAGTAGCCACTCCTTATTCCTCCCTCCCCCCAGTCCCTGGCAACCACTCATCTACTTACTGTCTCCATGGATTTACCCATTTCGAACATTTCAAATAAATAGAATCATACAATTTGTGGCCTTACGTGTTTGGCTTTTTTCACTTCGCATGTTTTCAAGGTTTATCCATGTTTTGCATGTATCAGTACTTCATTCCTTCTTATTTCCAAACATTGTATGGGATGTAGGAGCCCAACTTCATTCCTTTCCTTGCAGATATCCAGTTGTCCTTGCACCATTTATTGAAAAGACTGTCCTTTCTCCCTTGCATTGTCTTGGCACCCTTGTCAAAAATCAATTGACCATAAATATGAGGGTTTATTTCTGGACTCACAGTTCTTTTCTGTCGGTCCATGTATCTATCCTTATTCCAGCACTACACTGTCTTGATTACTCTCACTTTTTGGTATATTTTAAATTGAGAAGTATTAGTTTTCCAACTTTGTTCTTCCTGTTTAGTTGTTTTGGTTATTCTGAGTCCTTTAATTTCTATATGAATATTAGGATCAGCTTGTCAATTTCTGCAAAGAACCCATCTGCCATTTTGATAGGGATTGTGTTGAATCTGAAAACCAGTTTGGGGAGTATTACCATCTTAATAATACTGTCTTCCAAACCATAAACACAGGATGTTTTCCCATTTATTTAGGTCTTCTTTAATTTTTTTCAATGATGTTTTGTGGTTTTCAGTGTACACGTCACATTTACTTTGTTAAATTTATTCATAAGTATTTTTGATGCTGTTATAAATGGAATTGTTTTCTTAATTTCATTTTTAGATTGTACATTGCTATTGTATAGAAATACAATTTGTTTTTGTATATTCATCTTATATCCTGCAAACTTGCTTAACTTATTATTAGCTCTTTTGGTTTTATTTGTGGATTTCTTTGGAGTTCCTATATACAAGGTCATGTCATTTGTGAATAGAGATAGTTTTCTTATTCCTTTCCAGTGTGGATGCCTTTTATTTCTTTTTCTTGCCTAATTGACCTGGCTAGAACCTTCAGTACAATGTTGAATAAAAATGGTGGGAGTGGAGATCTTTGTTTTGTTCCTGATCTTTGGGAGGAAGGTTCAAGTCTTTCATCATTAATTATTATCTTAGCTGTGGGTTTTTCATAGATGTCCCTTTTCAGATTGAAGATGTTTCCTTCTTTTTTTTTAATTTAAAAAAAATTTTTAAAAGATACCTAGATTACGTAAATGTTAAACAAAAAATATAGGAATTCCCATATGGCCCACTCCCCACATCTCCCACACCCTCCCACATAGACAACATCCTTCATTAGTGTGGCACCTTCATTACAATTGATAAACACATCCTGGGGCATTGCCACTGAGCATGAACCATAGTTCACATTGTACTTTACACTCTCTCCCACACAATTCTGCTGGTTATGGGAAGATATATAATGACCTATATCTATTGTTGCAATGTCATTCAGGACAAATCCCAAGTCCCGAAAAAGCCCCCGTATTACACCTGTTTTTCCCTCTCCCTGCCCCGAGAACCTCCAGTGGCCACTGTCACCACATCAATGTTGTAATGTTTTCCATGGCTGGAATCACAATAAGTTTATAGTAGAATACCAGTAAGTCCACTCTAGTCCAGAGTTCATTCCCAATCCTGCGGATTCTGGGATGGTGATGCCCACTCCACCTCAAATTGAGAAGGGGCTTCGATCCCATACAGCCAATGGATGGGACTCTCTTGCTTGCAGTTGTAGGTCTCTCGTTTCCTTGGTATGGTGGTTGTGCATCCTTACTTCCTTGTTGGTTGTCCTGGGTGAGTCCAATGAACTGGAGAGTGGGTGTTGCAACTCAGCTGAGGCTCCGGGCCCAGCTGGCACATGGACAGCACAAAGATTCAAGTCTCTTGGACGTACACCTACCAACTCCAGCACCAAGTACAGGTTCAAATAGAAGAGACAGATGAGCCATGTGTAGGGAAGCCATAACTGAGAAGATGTTTCCTTCTATTCCTGGTTTGTTGGATATTTTTATCATGAAAGGGTGTTGGATTTTGTCAAATGCCTTTTCTATATCTATTGAGATGATCATGTGGTTTTTGCCTTTCATTTTATTAATATGGTTTATTACATCGATTGGCTTTTGGATGTTAAACCAACCTGGGATAAATCCCACTTTTTTCATGGCATATAATCTTTTCTATATGTTGCTGAAGTTGTTTACTAATATTTTGGTTAGGATTTTCATGACTCTGCTCATAAGGGATATGGTCTGTGATTTTTGTGTGTGTGTGTGATGGCTTGGTTGGTTTCAGGGTAATAATGGCCTCATAGAATGAATTGGGAATTATTCCATACTCTTCTATTTTGGGAAGAGTTTGTGAAAGATTAGTGTTAATTCATTTTAAACAATAGTTAGAATTTATTAGTGAAGCCATCTGGATTTGGGTTTTTATTTGTGCTAAGTTTTGATTACTAATTTAATCATCTGGATTTGGGTTTTTATTTGTGGGAAGTTTTGATTACTAATTTAATCTCTTAAAGTTATGGGTTTATTCAAAGTTTTTATTTCTTCTTGATTTGATTTCAGTCGTTTGTACCTTTCTAGGAATTTGTTTATTTTATCTAGGTTATCTAATATGTTGGCATATACAGTTGTTCATAGTATTCCCTTATATTCCTTTTTTATTTCTATAAGGTTGGTAATGATATACCCACTTTTTAATGTTTGTAACTTGAGTCTTCTCTCTTTTTTCCTTGGTCAGTGAAGCTAAAGGTTCATCAATTTTGTTGATCTTGACAAAGAACCAACTTTGGATTTCATTGATTTTCTCTACTTTTTAAAAATTCTTACTTTCATTTATTTCCACTCTAATCTTTATTGCTTCCTTCTTTCTGCTTGCCTTGGGTCCAGTTTCCTCTGCTTTTTCTAGTTTCTTAAGGGTGGAAGATTAGTTTATTCATTTGAGAGCTTTCTTCTTTTTTAATATGGGCATTTACAGCTATCAATTTCCCTTTCAGCACTGCTTTAGCTGCATCCCATAAATTTTGGTATGCTGTGTGTTTTGTTTTCATTCATCTTAAAGTATTATCTGATTTTCCTTGTGATTTTTCTTTTACCCATTAGTTATTTGTGTGTATGTGTGTGTGTGTGTGTGTGTTTTAGGAGGTACCAGGGATTGAACCCAGGACCTTGTTGATGGGAAGCAGGCGCTCAACCACTGAGCTACATCTGCTCTTCCCCCATTGGTTATTTAGGAGTGTTATTCAATTTCCTTCTGTTATTAATTTCTAATTTCATTCCATTGTAGACAGATAACAACTTTGTATGATTTCAATCCTTTTAAATTTATTAAGGCTTGTTTTATTGAGGTCTGTCTTGAAGAAAGTTCCACGTGCCTTTGAGAAGAATGTGTATTCTGTGTTGTTGGGGGTAGTGGTCTGTAGATGTCTGTTAGGTCTAGTTTGTTTATGGTGTTGTTCAAGTCTTCTTTTTCCTTGTTGATCTTCAGTGTAGTTGTTCTATCCTATCCATTATTGGATAGACTACTGTCACCAAATTGTCTATTTCTCCCTTCATTTCTGTCAGTTGTTGCTTCCTGTATTTTGAACTCTGTGTTTGGGTGCAATATAATTATGTCATGATGGATTGAGAATTTTATCATAAAATGTCCTTCTTTGTCTCTAATAACATTTTTTTTTCTTAAATTCTGTTTTGTATGATATTAGTATAGCCACAACAGCTCTCTTGTTTTTTTTAAAATATATTTTTATTACAGAAGTTGTGACCTTATAAAACAATCATGCACGTGTGTAGAACTCCTGTACAACAACCCTTCAACAACACACCACACCTTTGTGGAACATTTGTTACAGATTATGAGATAATATCATCAGACTATTACCAGTAACTATAGTCTATAATGTACATTTGGCCTATTTTTTCCATATCCCTCTATTATCGACACACTACATCGTTGGCATTGATGCAAGACTATTACAGTACTGCTGTTCACTGTAGTCCATAGGTCACATTAATTGTATTTTTCCCATGCTTCTCCACATTCCCACCACCCTGCAATGGTGACTCTTGGTTTTGAATCGTTATGTTTTAGAAGCATTCTGGGTTATTCTAATGTGTAGCCAGGGCTGAGAGTTGCTGCTCTAGTAGGATAAGTGGAAGCTGACGACTGGGGTTTTGTCTTTAAAGTTAGCCCACAACTACTGAGGGGCCATATCATGGGATGATCTGGTGTAAAGGGCATCATAGAAACCTCTGGATACCTTGGTGGAAGCTTTTCCTGGAGCAAGATTGTGATGGGGTAAAGTACTATTTTTGCAAAGCAGTTGTTTTCGGGTTAGCTCATGACAGTGTTCTCTTGTGCAGCTTTTCACAGCAGCCACAGGCAGTCTTCCTTCTTCTCTGTGCTCTGTTGACACAAAACAACCAATGATTACATGTAAATGTTCCTGAATAAAGTCCTGTTTTCCTGTTGGTATCACAGTAGTTTAATCTTCACATTTTAGGCCTTTTTCTGATACTCTTTGCTGATGTTATAGCAAGAGTTGAGGAGATAAAATCTGGTCCCCAGAGTTCTGCTGTTTCTGTGGATTGTGTGGGAAGGGGCAGGTGAGAGAAAGGTTCAGAGAGTGAATCAGAAACGAGCTTCCTCTTTACAAGTGTGAAGATAAAGAATATGCACAGGATTACTGTGTTTAAGGAAGGCAGGGTACAGAGTTTGCAGTGGGGACAGAGGCTCTGAAAAGTAAAATCTTTTGGCAAAGATGGCACTTACCGTCCAGCCCTATTGGAAAGTGATCTAGCATAGATTCTTCCTTATTCATTTGTATCCAAATTTTAAAACTATCTTTGATTCCCCATCCCCCCTTTTATTTTATTTTTTTGGGGGGCCCAC